>JAEMBS010000364.1:0-26176 GCA_018467065.1 Ephestia elutella
AAAGAAAAACATCGTGAGGAAACCTGCACATTGGCTGACTGTTTAGTTTACTAGTGTGTATACGGCTACTGCCTTTAGGTGGCGGTAGTCGCAAAAGTCATGTCAGATGCCTTTAGGCTTTAGGCGACTTGAATAAAATCTGACACCAGTGTTAGTAATAACACACTCGCACAGATTATCTGGATGCAGACAAAATTTTGGCAAGGGCTCTATTTTAGTCTAGAGCAAGTCAGTAAGCCGTTAATAAAATTTGCCCTGTCTCCCCTTCCCCATTTATTCTAATAAAAGTACGTTTGTTGTTTGTTGTGGGTTGACCTTGATAATTCGCATTTTGGGGTTTGCAATTGCTTGCCATTGTAGGATTAGAACCAAGTCATTCAGTAAGGAATTTTTAGATTAGGGGTATTGTTTGTGCAGTTGATGGATGAATTAATTTAGAAGGTACAATTAAATCTGGATCAATTATAAGCCATGTTGATTTATTTTTCTTTATTAATTGTAGTTTCAGGTTGCTTCTTGTACAATAAATTCAATTCTTCTCTGATCTATGAACTTCACTTTGTTATCGAAAGTTATATGTGATCGAAACAACCGCAATTCAAACTACTCGTGAACTTTTGCATTTTATTACTAGAGAGAGATTGGAGAAAATTGTTTATGAACTAGAAACAAACAGTAATACATCACGCCGAGATGTAGCCTGCGGTGTTCGAAGTTCACACGTCTCGTATACTATTTATTCGGTCAGGCTACGCCATTGGCTTTATAATTTGTTTTTATTGCTATGCTGTAGACCTTTTTATGCGAAGTTTAGATTGGTGCTTGAAAAGTAACTTTGAAATTATCAATTATCTAATTTTCACTAGGCATTTTTAAAGGTTTTGCAGATTTTTTTGTTCATTTTCAGTTGCAAACTGTGCCCGTTTTTTTAAATTAAATACATATTTTGAGTACTTTACAATTATCTTCATTTTTATCTAAATTATAATCTACGATTTATACATTAGCACCTATTTCTTCAAATGCCGGATGTTTTACTTAAGAGTGATCATCCGTGATCTTATCTGCTGTTACTTAAAAATATAGATTGAAAAGTTCGATTGACAACAACAGACACCAATGCATCAATACTCCCAGTATTGATGCATTGGTGTCTGTTGTTGTCGTAATATCGGAAACAAAGATCTGGATCTCCGAGTCGTGAGTGATGGTGATGTGCACACATCTCGACTATAATTAGACCTAACGCATTGTAAACATCGGCAGTGTTGGCCACCGGTGCCGGCGCGGGAGCCCTACAGTCTTCAACTGTTCATTTGTGGGCTTTCACTATGATTGTGATTTGATTGCGGTCATTCGCTCGTCCTCCTAAACGGCGTGCGGCGTTTACACGCTCAACCTAACGTGAGAGATCACGATTCATTTCCAATGTAATAAATGAACTGACAGGCACTTCATATTGTTGTTCAGTGTTTGTGTTACGTCGTTACATGTTTGTGGTGTATTAGTTTTATTGACAAGATTAATAATAATAGATTTATCTTGTGCTTACTCCTTTTCTGTATTCTTTTATTTTGAGATTGATTAGGCAGGTATTATATGTAGTTTTATTATTGTTATTCGGGAATAGCTCAGTTGCTATTTGCTTTAGGTTTTCAATTTTAAAATATACATTTAAATATGTGTAACGTACCTAGATAAAAGAAATCTCTTTTCCGGATAACAGTTTCGCTCTTTCAAAAACCAGTTTTCAATTTACTCATTAAAATAATTCGTGTGAATATGGGATTTCAAAAACAACGACTATCATATTCCATGCTACGTATATGTGGTAGATTCCGGAGAATTATCCGTTAGTCACACACACGCATTTCGTACAATGTTCTCAGCTATTGGCGTTTGCCGTCGATTAATGAGTCTATAGATCACCGTCAATGCACGCCCGAGTCCGGCAAGACCATCAATATCTCGGCACTTGGCACATCACGAAACACGATGTACATTTGCTCTACCATATAAGTGTTTCGTGAACAGCCTTTCTTCACCTTTCGTTGCCCTTTTGCATCATGCCAAAGCTGATCACTCTTATGTATACACGTCCAATTTGGTGAAAGGCGTATGTTGTATGGTTTTAAAACAACAAAAAACATGAAATGTTATTTTAGAATACCGTGGCAGAGCATCTGTGTAGATCCTGATAAAGATGTATAGAAAACCATTTTAATACACATTTATAGATAGTATATCAACTATGTTCTCGTTGCAAAATTCTTCTTTGAGCAAATGAAGTCCTTTTTGTATTAATCCAGCGGCGCCTCGAGGGACATAGTGTTTCAAATATAATATGGCGCTGGAAGATAGGGAAAAATATTGTCCATTAAAAATGTTTAAATGTAAATAAAACTTTTTTCCAAAAAAGTGAACCGACTTCCATCATAAAATTAAAAATCATGAAATAACAATAAAGAAAAATGTATTAGCATGCTACCTACTGAATGAGGTGAAGTCGGTGCCAAGTGCAGGACTATGTAATTGTTTAGCTAGGCATTTTGTATATATACATGATTCTAATGTTAATTTAGATTATTTAATATTCAATTTGGCACCGACTTCACCTCATTCTGTAGGTAGCATGCTAATACATTTTTCTTTATTGTTATTTCATGATTTTTAATTTAATGATGGAAGTCGGTTCACTTTTTTGGAAAAAAGTTTTATTTTATCATTTTTAGTCACAGACAAATTAGTAAAATAAATATAAAAAAAAAATATTTCTGTGTTTTTAGTGCTTCTACATTTTTTTCATTTTCTTTAATAAAAACTTAAACTTTTCTTTCACTGGTGGCCGAAAATAAAGAATTAAGAATTCGAAACTTTTTATGTCAGTTTGATTTGAAATGTCAGAACATGTCAAATTGTCTATTATTTTTGGCACATAAATAGACCGTGAGCACGCGACGACCAAACCTTCCTTATTTTGAAAATGCTGAATGTTTCTCTGCGTGGTATATACGGGTAAAAAAAATTAGCGACTAGGTATGAAGTTTGGATCTTAGTTGCTTATGTAGGTAATATGGATAGCAAGGATGATTTTTATAGGTATAAAAAGCACCCTTGGGGCCTTCGAAACTAATATTAAATTCAGCTTTTATAATAAAACAAATATAACTATAATTTAGTAAAGTTACAATGTCTAGCAGGGGTTTATATCTGCACCAATTGCCTGGCAATGGATGGCGTGATTTCTTATATTATTAGGAATCAAATCTTTAAAAAACTTTACTTTAAGGAAATTGAGTTACCACTTTAAATGTTATTGCTACAAATAATCTGCCTAAGTAATCATGATCCAACTTTTATAGTCGCTAATCGCTATTTCTATGTTGGGAACATATACAGAAAATCTTTAGTTTTAATAAAATAAGGAAGGGCATGCTATCGCGGGCTTTTGCTCTATAATGCAATGTTGGTATTTTTATATTTTGTTAGGTATCTTTAAAATTACCGAACAAATTCTGACGTGGTTAAAATGGGACCAACTTGGGTATATACCATTACGAATAAAAAAACAATTTCGGAAATCAGTCCACTGTAGGCGGAGAAATCGGCGAACATACATAAAAAAAAACATACATACATCGAAACATATAACCTCCTCCTTTTTTGGGAAGTCGGTTGAAAAGACCGCGGTTTTTTCTAGAGCTTTATATAGTTAGATTGTTATTAAATAAATAAATATAAATATATACGGACAAATCACACAGATTGAGTTAGCCCCAAAGTAAGTTCGAGACTTGTGTTATGAAATATGTAACTACATATCGATTAAACTCAAATTATACGTTGGGGTAACAACAAATAGTTTGTAACAGGTGCTTCCTCGTCATGGTTAGTTTCCTCTAGTAATTATAACATTAGTAAATATTTTGATTTAAAAGTAGCTATTATAAGTTTAGATCATGTTTGTGATATTAATAATTTCTATTAGGAATGTGAAGTACGTTTATCAACCGTTATTACTAGTCTTAAAGGAACTTAAATTGATTATCCCTATGGTCAAATCTAATCTTCAGAAAAATCTTCAATATGTCTAAAATGTTGCCAAATGATTTCTGTACATACGTTCTAGTTGTGTCACACCACAGGGTGTGGATAGAACTAGATCCAGTCATCATAGATATGCGATTCAGCGCGATTGCATTCTTTATACATATAAGTATAAACTTATGAAATATTTATAGTTAGACGAAAGTATTTGCATTAGATTTAGATACGTTACATTCGTTACTGCACCGTCGACATCGTCACTCGCCGACGTGCCTTCAGCGGTAGCATGCACTTCATTCCGCATTGTTCGGTTTCGCAATCGTCGTTCTCGAGAGCCCTTACAGCCACGATTGACATTCAGTTTATACCAGACGGCTTAGACTTCACCCTCCATGTTTCCAGGGTTAGGGTTAGCAGATGGCTTTTTAAACACCTTTCTAGTTCTATTCTCACTAGGAACTGTATGTATTATCGATATAAATAATTATCTTAGTACATATAAAATTATGTCGATTTGTTCATCTGTCTTCCGCTAGTCTTCCGCTCCTCTC
Source organism: Ephestia elutella (assembly GCA_018467065.1). Lineage (NCBI taxonomy): Eukaryota > Metazoa > Arthropoda > Insecta > Lepidoptera > Pyralidae > Ephestia > Ephestia elutella. The sequence continues at coordinate 4,599 of JAEMBS010000364.1, forward strand.
CTAAAGCAGGCAATTGATCTTGTAGTTTGCACCATCATTCAGACAGTTTCTTCCCGATGGATGGTATTTTTCATAATTATTTCATTTCGTGCTATTTATCTGTCCCACTGCTGGGCAATGGTGTCATTTTTCCATATTGTTTAGTTTATGTTAAATTTTTATGCTAATTTTTATTCACTATAATGGAATAATTACACCTGGCAACCCTATAGTCCTAAACTGCTAAACTTTGAAGAGAAGTCTCGAATGCCAATTTGGACTTGAATTGTATTAACAAGTAGAGCCACTTATCTTCGTTCCTGGCTAACTGAACTACTAAAATATTAACACGACAGATATTATTTTATTCAGTGGCGTGGCGACGGTTTATTTTAAGCTATTTACGGTTGTCTGTGTCAATGTTTTGTGAGAAAATTGCTCCAGTTTTGTTTTCAACATTATGATGTCGCGCTCTAGTATAATAATAAGCAGAAACGATGGTGATGTGATGATCTTTTAGAAATGCAATTTAATTTCTACAAGACATCGATTTGTTCAAATGAAGATGCGCTTAACTTTGTTAAGTGGAATGAAGAATTCGAAAGTCAATTAAGACATTTGACTTCACATGAGCTTACCGTTTGAGTGTTTAAACTCGAAGGTCTTACTTAGTAGGTGCGGTTAAGTATCAAGTACATATTTCAAGTAGGACGCTCCACCGCGGGGTGTAAGGTCGCGAGTTCATCGTCTGAATAGAATGCTGCTTGAATAGACCTCTCTAATTATAGCTGGTGTTAGCGTACGTGTATCTTCGTACTTCGGTGCATTGCGCAAAGAAACACTAAATAATTCACAGACCGCGCCTTCTGAATTATATACCTCGAATTGCCTCGAAGTCTTCAATTAGTTTCTTAGATTTGGCTCTAGTTGTTGGATTTGTCTGATAATTTATTTTTGTATAATTAAGTAAATTGTTTTTCCTGGGATATACATATAAAATAACAGTGTGTCAGCTTGCCACCTTTTACTTTTACCAACATACATGCCTAGTCAAGAAGAAAACGACTTCATGTTATCCATGATAGTAAGTAAAAGTCATGATTTGTTCGAATGGAAATCAAAATATAAATTGGCCTCTCGTGAGTAATATTCTAAGACATTTTGTGCATCAGACATTTTGTACAGGCAGTTTGTGCATCAAGTCTGCAACTTAATTGTGACTTTAATTTATAACCAATGGGATACGTTTTAGGGGAAAATGTTTTATCAAGATTTATTGTACCTCAGGGATGAAGGTGCAATTATCAGTCTCCTTGATGCCCCGGGGAAATACGGTAAGGGCTATAATGTTCTAGCCCTTGGACTGTTCCCTGTGTAATCAGAATCGTAGACAAATGAAATAAATTATGGAGTTTGACCGTCACTAAGTTAATTTGTGTTGAATGATGTCTACCCATAGACGTATAATATACTGGCAGTATATTGTAAGCACAGAACATATAAAAGAGGTATAAAAGAGGACCTCTTTTATATGTTCTGTGATTATAAGTATAAGGGTCTACCTGAAAAGAATTAAAAAGTCATTGGTTTTAGTACCACGTTAATGATAAATGTTAAGCGTGTTATACGATAGGTACATTATACATTGCCATCGGAATGCTAATGCGCATCTTGACCTAGAAGTTAACAAACTCCTAGTTATCGTCGATAACAATATCACAATCTTCAGAGGTGGAAAAGATATACCTATACTTAATACTTATTTAGATTGAAGAAATTTTTAGGTAAGTACTTTGATTCATTAATTAGTTCATACCTGCAGGTTTTTATTAATAACATATTATTTAATTGTAATACATGTATAAAAAATGCGTATAATTTGAAAGAGTTGTAATTAAACATTGCATTTATTGTGTGCACATAAAGTGATATTTTTTATCCGGACCCATATCGTGAGAAAGCCGGCTTTTATGAGAACCCTCGGTGGTCGTAGCATTTCTGGGATAACTAGAGTGTTAAAACAATAATCTACATCCTGCCCCTAGAATCCCTACAAAGTCCTCAGGTTAATTACCCCGGGGCACTAAGTATTAAATTCTACATAGCTAAATGACGTGCTTAACGAGGGGTCGGCTTAACGAAATGTACTTACATTATTTGTAAAACGAGTTGTATTATCACATCACAGTCTTTCCATAGAAGCAAATCAGTTATTTATTAGGTAGCCCTGTGGGGATTCTGAAGACGTTTCCAAATGTCCGTTTAGTGAGTAGAAATTCTATACTTATTCTTATTATAGGTTTCAGCGGTCAAATACGAAATTTTTGTGGTATTAAATTTTTGTGGTGAGTGAGATTGAAGGTTAAAATTTCTATTTAGAAATATTATGACTCTTTATAATTTTGTGGTTAGTCTAGATTTATCTATTTACGCAATTCTAACAGTTCTAAAACGCTATCAAAATGCTTACCATTTCCGTTCGTTAATCACACTATAATTGCCCGCGCGGATGATGGCCAATTCATCACCTCACATTTTTATAGAGCACGTTTCCCTAATAACTGGCAGTTGTTTAATTTCGCCCGCCACGAGTACATGATTAATCGCTTGAAACATGCTGTGCTGCCTAACCCTGTTATTTAGGTATTTCGAATTAGTACCTACTAAATTGATGCGATTATAATTTCATTAAGCTAAATGCTATAGTTCTGCATGTTATACTTATACCTATTTGATTATTGTCTAACGGTTTATAATTCTGATGTCGTGTCTTGACCATTTAGAGACAGTGATTAGATTACAGATGCCTCGCGCAAAAGATGTTACTCTTCGACACGGTTTGCGGTTCTATGGTCGATCATCAAATCCAACTTTTTCGACAGATGCAAACAACTTAACGGCTTAAACATCAAGCCATTTTGATTTATCATCTCTGCGGTCAGTGTTTCGTAGTTAGAAATTAAATGATTACGTATGTAAACTCGCTTATAAATTATATTTCCATGTGGAGCGGCGGGGGTCGCGACACCCACTGTTTGGAGAAACATCGCCGGTAATATAAACATATTTAACGCTTTATCTTATTGCTTTTTTTATTTAGCTCAACGATTGGACCAGGTAACAATAAGACGTTAAACAATCTTACACCATTTTAAAATTTTGTTAAAGGAATGAGTGGTCTTTCTCGGTCATCTGTACTTTCTATATTGGAGTAAGTAAATATTCATTTTATTAATGAACCTATGCAGCATGCCATATAGTATGCATATCTTCTTCTAAACCTTCATCTTCTAAATTGGTCATTATTGGATTTTGATTTAACTTTTGATTAAATTACGACACATTTTCGAAGTTACTAACGAGGTCTAGGCAAAAGTCTCCTCAAACTTTCATGGCCGACTGAAATAATTGGACTTAAATGTTAATTACTTAATTTATACTTATAAATTTGAACTACCTTAAACAAAATATAAATATTTGCGATTGAAATATTAAAGTATCAAAGTGGTGTATTGATTTTGGTCATCAATCTTCCAAAGATCAGAAAGGCGAAACCCATACCAAGGTGACCAACATTAACGACTTCGGAATGGCATCGTAGTTCAACTTACACCGCAAATGTGTGTCCGCAGCTCCGTAAACCCTGGCATTTATCTTCTTTATCCATTGCCGACATTTTCGTCAATCGCCGAAGTTATCACAGACTATAAAGATTTTTATTTATTTGGAGTAGATTCCTACCTACCGGTATCGGTGTAATTCTGTAATCGGTATAATTCTTCATATTGAAATATACAGTTATATGATTGACGAGGATTTTATTTTGTCATATTCACTCAGTCTTTTCCAAACTTCTTTCAATATTGTCTACGTTATTATCGCCTGGCTGTAACCGCTCTCGATACTAAAGCATCTCTATATTTGATGTGTTAATACCACTCTCCAGCGATAGTGCGACAGTTTATAAGAGTCGGGATAGCTCGGTCTGAACATTACTTCGCGCCCTTTAACCTCACACGTAGTAGTTCCTCTTTATTACCTCTTCATATCTCGAGATGGTGATAATATAAAATTTTAACGCTTTCTATCTCACAGTTTTTATTATTCTTTGAAACGTAGAATCTGTAAGTTTTGTCGAGACTTAAAACGCTGTCCTTGTTGGTTTGTGTTTGTACTTACTTCATTGTAGTCTTCGAAGCTGCTGCAATGGAATAGCATTTTGCTGCGAGCACAGTCCTAATGAAATTACCCGCAACAATGCGATCGTGACTGACGCTCCCGCGCCTCTCTGCGCCACCCCCGGCCCACTTGCGATCCGCGGTATCTTCACCACAATACCTGCCTCTGGCGAAATTGCTCTTCATTTGCGTGCACGACGCTTCCGAGCCCACTGCAACATTCTCACGCCCTTCCACAGGCCAATACCGGTACCTGAGCGTGCACTATCACGTACAATGATGTATCTAGTACATACTAACATAACGCTCGCTGTTGATCGATCGTTATCGAGTCTTCTAATAATGCTTCGACACATTGGTATATCATCACATATCATCTTTAAATCAGTTGCGGCGGTATGTAATTGAAGATACTTATTATAATTACAATCGTTGTTGTTGTATCAGTTTTGCCGCGTCATCGCTGTCAGCTAGCTCTCACGAGCCGAGCTCGAGTACAAGTGGCACCGGTTCGGTGTTTCTCTTTAAGGGTCGAAGGGCTGAGAGAAATAGTTCGTTATACAAAAATACGAGACCGCGCATAGAAACGTGTTTAATAGCCAAAGCCTGCGATGCAACCCGGACTGGTTCATCCTGGTTGGAATGAGACGGAGATATCCCACGCATGCGGGGTAGAGCGGGCTGACTAAGCAGCTTTTGATATCATAATTAAGCCCGGAACGACCGGCGGCGGGAGAATAAAAAATGTTTATCTTAGGAGTATAAATGAAGATTATTTTTAATAACTCAACACATTTGGTTATTAAATCAAGTTCTAATTAATGGCTTGAATACGTGCCTTTAGAAAACGATTTGAATGATAGTCGGATAGATACTTCAACTTCATACTATCAATTACATAGGAAAGTATTCATCGTAACTTGAATCGAGGAATTAAAACTTTCTAAAGATTGAATATTAGAGACGGTATGCAATTAGCTCTCTTATAATGTCATTATAGAACTTCAATAAGACAAAGACTGTAAATTATCCAAACAATGTCCCAATATCGTTTCCAAGGTAGGCTGTAATGTGCTGTGGGTTGGGCTATTTATACTTTGTGGCAGTGAGCGACGATACTTGCTGGTACTGATTTAGTTGTGAGTACTTTGTCTTCTTTTCCTTTGAAACGTTGTTGTGTGGGCTTTAATATGGCTATCATAAGATCATTCAGCTAGAAATTCACAGACATTATTACCATCAAAATAAAGTGTCTCTCATGCCATCACGACTGACATCCGAACATGAAAAGCGCTACATGCATTTTTATATTCGATATTAATTTGCAATTTATTTACTTACTGAACTCATTGTTTTTGCGTTGTAATAAGGCGGGCTGGACATAGTTTTGAATAGGTAATCACTCTGTTTGAATTATGTTTCAGAGTTACACTCGTTAAGAAATGAGAGTCCAGCCCGATCTAGTTTTCGTCCCAAAAGCCAAAAGGCCCCATCAGTATGCATAATTCCATAAATAACTTTGCACAGAAGCAGCGGATGCACGTGTGCGACATTGCTCCCCCTTTTTTGTGCGCTTGCGACACCAACTGCACTGCATACTGCATGCGATGAACTGCAAAAGTTAATGAGAGTGCAGAAGGTTCATGTATTCTTATTTTCGGCCTTTACACATCTCTAGTTGTCTACACTCTACACCTCTTCTGAATCGTTATGGGTACTTTCATGAATGTCATGATGAAATATACAGATATGATCGAATGCTTGGGTCTGTTTTATATCAATGAGGGATTGAGTAAAAACTCGAAGTTTGAACACTAGGAAGCCTAATATTTTTTTTTTTCATTGGCGGGATCTTCAGAACTTTTCAACTTTTCTTTCAATTTTTAAGGCCATCCTAAGAACTTCCATGCAAAAAGCATGAATAAAATGTCTATTCTATACTCTCCTTTATTTGCGTCTGCGCTTCCGCGCTTATGCGTCATTCATTTCATTCTAAAGAAAAAAAAAGATTAGCTCTTGTTTTAAGAAAGCGATCATTATCTCGTCTTATTGTCGTGAGGATCAAATAGCTTAAGTATGCTTAACTATGTATGCAATGCAGTCCATTATGGTGGGTATAAAAGGTATATATAAACTTACTTGTATAAGAAAAAAAAATCGCAGTCAGTGTGGAACTTGCATTTCTAATGCTAAAATTATATAACATTACCTACACATATAAATATGAATGTTAAGGCTTGTGGTTCTCTATTTTTATTTACTTATGTCAAGTCTAAGCGATGGCTATCTATTTTATTCACGTCTCAAAATGTGAGAGATCACTCAAGATCAGCATAACGGATATCTCTTGTTGGAAAAAGCTCTCCCTTTTAGAGCTTTGTCGAAATATTTACGTGGTGTATTGAACGTGAAATTCTAAACAAATGCGAGAGCCGGGCCGTGCATATGTTAGCGCGCCACACGTGCGCGTGCGCCCTTCATAGATTGCTGGACAATGAACAAACAGAATGGGCTCGCTACGGTCCATTTTTTTGCTTTTTAGCATCATAGTCCCCTAATTTGTAAACCAAAGAATGGTGCGTGCGATACCACTTTTTTGTAAAGTCGTGTCAATGTAAACAAAATACTATCTGATAGTTAAAATATAAATTGTTATACTATTATGTTATGTTAGTATAGAAAGAGATGTTAATAAATATATAAATGAATATCACAGTCACACACAAGCACGCTTACAAATATCTATAACATGCACTACTATAGATGAAATTTAAACGGATGAAGCGGGTGAAGAGATTTTCTTTAATCACCGATTAAGTATCAAACCTCACCTAAGGATACCTAGTTCGTACCTATATGGTATGCAATGCATGCAGTATGCATTGAATTCAAATCAAAATCTGTCAATGAACATGATTGAGTTTCTTTGACAAATTCATGACTGCATTTCCGAACTCCCAAACTGGAATCCGCTGCACACTGCACGTATACGTTGCATGTCATTTGGAGTTCGAATATAGCTCTATCTCGTGAATGTCGACTCTTATACCGTGCGAGCTAAACTATTACATATTCATCGAGTTACGAGCTTTCATTTATTTTTTCAGTGTAGACGGACGAACGACCGTGTTAGTGGGCGTAAAGGCGGAATTGGAACTTGAATAAATTGAATTGTGTGACCATGATTGCTTCTAGATGGGAACGAGCATAAGTAACTATTCCAATTGAGATCCGATGTTAGTTTATGTGATTGTGTCATCTTATACAAGCTTACGTTTGAATTGAATACGTAGATTTGCTCCATAGGTCATGAATTATGCATTGCATTATGGAGATAGAGAAATATTATTTAACGGGAAGGCTGGGAGGCCAGTGACTGGCGTCAAAGAGGCGGTGTATGATTACTCAGCGCCTCCCAACCAGATTTGTTTTGTGGTCAATCAATCTGATTCGTGATAATAATATTAGTTATAGATTTGGCACAAGATTCCGTTTCTGTGGATATTTATTTAGGACTTGCTTCAACAATTCCTCTTCAAAATCTCCTAAAGCGTGAAGAATTTCGTCATCTACCACAAAGTTTGTATAAATTATTTAATCTTACTCTCTTTCCATTTATTCGTTATTTAGTTTTGAGTATCCATATCGACGGTGCGGTAAAAGTTTGAGAAAGGGTGGCAAGGGCGATATTGCACGGTCAGACTTCGCCATCGATCGGTACGCGCCGCGCCGCTCCGCCACATGTACGAGAACAATCGCCACAATCCGACAAAGCTCCACGAGTGTAGTATTTATGTGACACCCGAGTGTGATGCACTCCCGTCTCCCCAGGCAGACTAACCACCCTATCGATTGTCATAAGTTCTACTTTTCCCTCAGTTTCTATTCTGCGAATTTTGCACTTTGGATAGGAATCAGAGTTCGTATTTCAACCTGCGGATATCTGGCTGAATATTGAATTCAGATAACGCGAAGCCGGAACATAGAGAGTGTAATTATTATTTAAATAACAAACATATTCAAATATGATATGAGTTACGTTACAACAGTGGTAGAGGCGTAGGTAAAACAATAAGCTTTGGAAACAAAGCAGAGCGGTAGAAAAAAGTTTCATTTTGAAAGTTGCTTGATTGCAATGAAAAACCGGTACGATTTTGTAAAAACGTAAATTCGCAGAAAATCCCGTTGTATCCGCTCCGGTGGACAGCGGGCGCGCCGCCGCCGGAAGGAAGTGAGAAGCTCAATTACCGCGGTCGCAGGCTGCGCGGCCATGGAAATGGAAACGTGTGTACTGTTTGACAGGCACAAACCGCACAAACTACGCCCCAGCTACAGCCGCTAATATCAACAAAAAAACCTTGAAAAATTAATTAATGATTTTCTCCGACGTGGTCACGTGACTTGGAAACACTACAAAGGCGACTCTACCTGGGTTTAATTAAAACCCCCAAACCGTAAGAATAGCGCTGCAATAAACGAGAATCTTAAATATATAAATATTGCACTTGCATCCTGCTGCGACGCAATGCGGTGTGGTCACATGGAATGGAACATTACCCGGTCTATACTTCCACCACCAGGCGCGCATTTAGGAAGGGAGGCCACCGCAAATTTTAAATATCAAAACATGTTTGAAGTGTAACTGAGTTTTCACAGCATCTCTAATTTGCTACAATCAAAAATTACTTGTTAATGTTGGGTTTCCAGATAATATTTAGAGTAGTAATTGATTTAGCAATTTTAAGCCATATTTGTAGTTGTGTTACTTGTACTATTATGTATTCTGTGGTTGTTTCTGTGTATGTTGTTTTCGTTCTCTACCTACCTGGTATCTTGAAATTCACCTTCCCTATATACCCAGTTACTACACATTTATTACACTATCTATTTCTATTAGAAACCATAAATATAAAGTAATAAATTCGGTATTACGAAGAAGTCACGACACCAGTTTGTATAACATATGTGAATGAAAACTTGGTCAAATAGTGGTCATATTTTATAGGATAAGCCGGCAGAAATTACTCTATCTCGCTTCTGAAGATATTGGGAAGGAAGCGTATAAGCGTACATCTTTATTGGTTTGTTATGCTTAGCAAATGGTAAACTTTTGTAAATGTTATTATGTAAGTATATTTTTTTCTCGTAAACATAAAGTTTACTATCAAATACCTACCTAACATATTACCTACCTCATACAAAATTAATTGGCCTGATATTATTTTTAAAATTTAGAGAACATATTTTTTCTTTCATACTTGGTCATCGAGAAATTGAATACCTAGTAGATTATAGTAAGAATAGCTTTTGCCCGCGGCTTCGAATTTCCCACGGGAACAGTGCATTTTCCCGGGATGAAAGGTATCCTATGTCCTTCTCGGTACTTCTATGTGTATGCAAAATTGCAATAACAAATAAATAAACAAACAAACTCACTCTCGCATTTATAATTTTAGTTAAGATTAGGATACTCCGTTTATGGCCTTCTCAAAAAGTTCTAAGGATAATTTGGCCGACAAAATAATTCTTGTCATTTCATTCGTTGTTATTTTAGCAATTATCTAAATGTACATTATAATATCCTTTAAAATTATTACTCCTATGTGCAATTAGTCAGGAATTCATACCGTAATCGCAGTCTCTGTCCATGACGAGCCGAAATTGGTAATTAACAGCCAAGTTATTTACGCTGCTGCGAACTGAAGTACAAATTGTTACAATTGGATATATGTATTACTATATTCCGTTGGTTGTCCCTATTTACTGTTCGAGAGCAACAGCTTATTGGCTAAAGTATTTTTATTTTTTTATCAAAAATTAAAACATTAACTAGTATGGTTTATTTATACCTTACTGTGTTTGTTTCAAAGAAGACATTTAAAAGACACAGCGCAGATCTTCTATTTGACATAATCAAGAAAATAAGTAGGTATACTAATATTAACGTACAACTTCTACTTATAAATTGAATCCCTTTATTAGACACACTTAAGTTCTCTGTTTACCCCAAAGGTCGACTGTTAGATAATGCTTTTGCATTGGTGTCCACCTATTGTGCCATACATTGTATTTGTGCAATAAAGGTTAAATAAATAAATTCCTTGGACATAATATTCTAAATATATTTTTTCTAATGGCATGGAACACTATCATAAATTCAATCATTATCATAAGTCAATTCAATAAAACGTTACTCATGGCTGCATTCATTTTCTTTGAATTGGATAGCATTATTTACATCTCGGTGCAGACTAAGCCGGCGTGGTTCTTTAAATCTGTGTTTCTCTGGAAAAAGTGGTATTCTTGTGTTGCTTTGCATTACATTGAACGCAGACGGTTCCCACAATGGCTAGATCGTGACCGCTGTTACGATCTACAGCGACGATACCTCAACATCGGGAGTTACAGGCTTACGTCGTGAGGGATTTAATTGTGGACTGTGATTTAGATAATCTCTGTGGATTTGAACCAAATTTTTGTTTACGTAGTTACTTGTTTGGATATGTTACCAAAAAGCACGCTAAGGAGCTTCACATTTAAACATCTTAGCATAACTTCTACCATTGTATTTGATTTTAGTCAAACTTCGTGAAATGATAAAGGATGAAAAATCATTACTTATTATAAGTCTTCCATGATATTTATTACCTAAATCTTGCCCTATTAGGTTTCCAGTTCTAAATTCTCCGATAACACGAAAAGAATTTGCGTGCTTCGAAATGTATTGCCAACTTTCTTTTATAACTTCGTAGCCAATGCCAAATAATTTAGTGAAGACCGGCCGATATTACTTTCAATTTCTGGGAAATTAGATAAGTCTTATTTACTATTATTTGATTAATGAAATATTGATTATCGTATCGTTTACTAACTTTTTAGGCCACCCTACTCAACGTTGTGCAGATGTTGAAATACCTTTATTATTGTAAGTTCTACTGCCAGTTTATTTAGTATTGAAAGAAGCGTAAGGTCTTTCGCGTGTATTATATGGATTCCTTTAAATGATTGTATGGATTATTGTTATTTTTTGTATTGTAAGACGATTTTCAACCCCAATAATTTCAAGTGGAAATCTGGTATAGAACACCTCAACAGTTTTGCTTTTACCGGTTACATGACATCTATATTTTTTCGTTCTCTTCCCACGAAAAATACAATCATCGGACTTCTGGACAATTAATTGCTTAGTCTCTTTCTCTAAAATGTGTCTATGGTAACAATCAGGTTATATGTCTGTCTGTTAAAACATGCAACGTTTACTCGTTTGCGATATCGGTCGATCTCGTGTGTAGGTGTACTCCTCGTAATAACATCGTTAAGCACGTTTGCTCTGCATATTACAGCGATAGTATCACCCACCAGAGGTGTTAGTATGCAATACCTTCTGACATACCTTTACATTACATTTGATATGTGTGCAGGATTTCGACCATTACATAATAACCTGTATTGTTTTGGTTGCTTTCCATTTCATCCTTACTTCATTACTACTCTATTTTATATTTGATTCAGATATTCGCACACTGCGAATTCTCTCAATGTTCATTCGATCAGTACGAAATCATAAATTGGTATTGATATTTTGACTTTATCGGCAATCAGTATTCATAATGAGATTACTGTCGAGCGAGGACAGCATACGTTACTCGTTCGTTTATAGAAGGGTGTCGCGTATCTGAAATTATTTTATCCCACATCCCGGTACATCAAGCGTAAAATATAAAATTTGGTTATCTCGCTCATAGCCCCGGAGTTTTCACGGGAAATGCCAAGCCAGAAAATGAATACGCGCGCTTTTATGTATCTATGTAAATTAGTTGATTAAAGATCTGCAAATGTGCCGTGCATACTTAAACACGATTGTTATTCACATTCGCCATTTTACCACATAAATAACATTTAATCTGAAAAAAAAACATTCTTCTTTAACAAACAATTTATTTCTACCAAGTGAGATGTACAACCTTCGTATGTTTACGTTGTTTACATAAGTATATGTTTGTAGCTGTTTAACATTTTAAATACTCAATCAGTTCCTCACTGAATCTCTTCATAAAATGTACCCAACTCATCCCTCAATATTATCTCAGTTGACAGTGAGATAATATTTAAATCTTACAACCACACTTAACCAAATACAGCATACGTAATTCATTCGTCGACGTGAAACTTCCAAACAACCATAATTTCGTTATAACAATCCCAGAATAGCTGATGTTTGGAACTAGGCAACTGTAGAGTGGGATACATTTGACGAGAAGATAACACTCAGGAAGTTTTGAGTAAGGGAAGGGTGGCGTTCCTATATCAACGTGTAAACAATAGAGAAAACACGCGTACTATTCACAAATTGAACGGAGTAACAGATGTGATACCTCAGAGAGCTAATAATCTAGCAAAAACATCCTTTCCTGGTCCTAGAAGAAAGTGCGATTTATGAGTGGTGAATCCATCAGAGATTAAACTATTCAGCTAAGCGTGGACTTCGAGTCTCACGACACTTGTCTCTGCTTATCCCGTAAGGGATAAAGACGTGATTCTATGTATGTACGTATGTATGAATCAACGAGTGAGATTAGTCCAGTCTAGCTTTATTTCTTTCCATTCCAGTTGCTCAGTTTAGCAGTCAACCACTCGTTAGAAGTTTAATTGTTACCTGTTTCTGTGGACGTAGATGTTAGTGAAATTAATGCCCATGAAAAGTAAAATTGAAGTTATACTAATAAAACCCTACATAAACTAGAAATGATTTAACGTCTGAAGATAAATGAAATCCAAACCGATATCAATTTTTATTATATCGATGACAGAAAGTCACAAAATAATCTACTACGGTGGTAATCAAATAACGGTACTACGTAAGATGCAAAATTCAATTACGTAACTACCTAGCTCTAAGTACGTCAAACACGAGGTACATTTTTATATTCTGGCTATTTTGTGTTAAAAGTTTGTTTGTCTTCGGAAAACTTAAATAAACGGTACAAAGCCCTTTGTATACCAACTCGTTAAACAAGAGGAAATGGGAATAGGTGACTCTAAAAACTGTGCTCTAAATGTGTCTATTTTTTAACCTAACACGGTCGCTTCAAATCTTACTTTCTTCATGTAATTTCTTTATTATATGTGTATATTCACTTCTTTCATCATTATTTTCACACTTGCTAATTTACCTACATGTATTGAAGCCAGCAGCTATTATCTTGAAAAATTAAGATCAGATCTTTTACAAAGGCTAAGCTTCTACAAAGTCTGACCAGTGTTGGTCACTAACTTGTCAATATTACGATAGATAATAGCGATTTTGTTGAATTCTTCATTCAGCGTCAGCCAAAATGCGGTATTGTATTCAGAAAGAATTTAACTATTTACTTCGTAAATAATTTCGTTGGAGCGGAACACTAAAGTTTCCATTTGTTGGCTTTTTGATGTCACTCTTATAACATGAAATATGAGCCTTTCATGCTACAGTTTTGGCTGCCTTTTAAACTATTCATTTCATCGTTTTGGCAAGGGACTTAATAATTCTATTCAAGCAAATTCCTCATATCGCCGTACTATACATATAAATTTAAATATTTTTATCATTACTTGATCGCGAAGGAGCGCCGATAACTCATGTGTAATTTAATAATGTGATTCAATGATAATACACCGAAATAAGAAGCTTTCAAACAAAATCAACATACGTATACGTACGTATGTATCCGTGGTACGTATAAATGTTAATGATGACGTTACTTACTTGCCTTTTAGATTTTGAAGACGTTTGTTTGACTGATTTCGGATATGCTGACCGCTTCAGGCAGGAATTCAGAGCTCACTCTCGTGATATGGCTTATTTAGCCAATCTTATTGGTGAAATTCCTCGTACATTGCGGGCATGTCAGCACACCGTTTTAATGTTGAGTAAGCGCAGGTAGTCGGGCTTCTAACTCATCGCGCTTGATATCAAGCTACGTGCGTCGGTAGATTTCAAAGTCATGGACTTTTGTTTTAACCAAACCTTCCACTACGGTCTTCGGGCGGCTTGCTCCTCCCACTGAGGGGGATCTATATGTAATATCTATATATTATCTTTTATCTATTGATAGTAACTGACGTTAGCTGTCTAGCTCGGAGACGTCTAATTGTTTATTCTTGCTAATTACTCTCGGGGATAACGAACTTTCGACTCTCCGACTCGTGGTAAGATAAATTGCGTATTCTAAAAATATGCATTTCTTTAATTTATTTTGAAGGGGTTGTCCATCACTGAACTATACTGAAAATACTATGAGTTGTTGGCCCATAAAAATTTAATAAGAAGTGTAATTATATTATCAAGTTAACAAAAAAGCCAAGTGCGAGTCAAACTCGCGCACCGAGGGTTCTGTACACTCAAAGCATCTCACATTATGGCTCTAACTAAAAGACAAACTTAACTTTGCAGTTCGATCGCTAAGATTCATACTGAATCCAGCGCAAAAATAGTTTGAAACACTTTTTTAAGACTTCCAACAACATATTTACAATTTTCAGATTTATTCCTGTATTGGTACTGTTAGACCTAGCTTTTGCCAATTTTCATAATTTTAGGTTTTGATTGCTACCTGAAATCGCAAAATATGCGAAAATTCGCAACATTTACGGTAACATCTCTTGAGTAACATCTCTAGTAGTTTGTAGCTTTGAGACATAATATATTATGATTTAATAATTAGTTATCGACGTGAAAAAGAGCCTTCTTTGAAGGCCAAGTTTCAATAAAAAATTTTGACTTTGACTTTGACTTTGATCGCGTTGACGTATAATTTTGATTATTTTTTTTGCTGAAAGAGACCGGATCCGAGTATTCGATATTAATTTCAACTTGATACCTTTAATCGTTCCTGAGAAAAAAAAGTTCGACAGACAGATGGACAACAAAGTGATTTTAAAAGGGTTCCATTTTTGCTTTTTGAGGTACGGAACCCTAAAAAACTTAAATGGGGAATGCATAACTCTGTATTAGGTAAAACAATAAAATTAATTGTTGCTCTATCGTCAAAAAAGAAAAACTCTACTTGAAATGTGTGAGGCGGAAATTTTCAAAACTAGCAACTTTGGCGAATAATAAAGCTTTATTATAGCCAGAAAGCTTTTTAGCTTTTATATGTATGTATACCCAAATAATGCTAGTTTTGGGATCAGCTTTTCATAAGCATAGCATGGCATAAATACGACTGAGCGTTTTAAAAACATGATAAATAGTTGTTCTAGACTTTGATATTAGCATAATTATTCCAAGAGTTATTTTAATATATGTTTGTTTTATCATTATATACGAGTACTTTTTTTTTTATTTGGAAAACAAACAGTTATATAGAAAAACAAAACAATATTAAACTTAAATAGTACACAAAAACAAAAGTTTCCTCTAATAAATAATACAAATTTCTCGAACAGACTTTAAAAACAAAATCTAATGAAGTGACGACGTACGTAAAGAAATATAGTAGGTATAACAAAAAAGTTCTATTCCATTACTTGCACACTGACAGACCTTATTTCTCTTTTATATAAACCAATAGATAATGCAAATATGTCTATACTATTGTAATATGTATTGAAATTATGGCATGCGCGATATATAAAAGTGTTATGAGAGTAATTCGTTTAGTAAGTAAGTAAGTACTTTCGTAAGTACATACTTGATTTGATAAACACTTTTTATTTATGTACACAAAAGAGGAGGTGCGATCCGCGCCGTCATCACATCCCTTCTCGATTCGCAGTATAACGTCTGTGTTTATTATTTAAATACTATACACCATAATTATTTTATAATATGTATGTCGTCATTGGTCGTCATCTTTATTATAGTGAAAAGCGATACCTAGGCGTAGGAATATAAATCAGGCGCTTGTCATCTGATATTTTTTTCATACGTAGATGTTTTTTCATGTCATCTTTCAGTTGAGCGACGCATCTTTTATATATCCTCATTCAGAAATGGTTTTACTCCATTCTATTTATAATTTGTTAGTTCCAAAAGGGTGCAAAAAATTTCCTAAGTCCGAAATGTTATTACTATTTTCATTTTACCTTACCTATGTTGAAAAGGAAATAAAATTAGTTGATTTGATATATTTAGGTGTTTTTGGGTATCTTCATGAATTAATAGCATTTGTTGAAAATGCAAAACAAATAGGGTTGACAGCTGACATCGGTATATCGGATTAACGAACAAAATGCTAATTGCTTTACATTTGGAGATAGAAATGGAAAAGTATTACTACAGAAATACAAAACGTGTTAAAATATAAGAATAATTTATCGTAAACATATTCAATGTTATTGTAATTAAAACTTGATTCATTGGTATTTTAATATCATACTTACATCGCCTTACGATTTTTTGCCATGGTCTACAATCTCCGATCGATGTTATACACTGAAATGACTAGACCGACGGTATAAAAATATAAACAATAATAGCGCCCAATTGGTGTGTTTATTTCTAAATCTTAAAACAAAACGGTCCATTCCATACACGTGATGTGAGCAGCCGGCTACAGTCTATGGTAAACGCATACAGAAAGAAAGAATCCCATGTCACAAAATAAATAGAGTGCAGAAGTATGACTCGTGCATATTTTTCAAATATCATTTGCCGAAACTCCGTTTTCAAATTATTTTGTTATAAGAGTACTTTAGTACTTACTGCACATGAGTGCACAAAAATCCAAAAAAGTACCTACTGGTCATTATTTGCGGTCATTAGTCATATTCATTTATTGAAAACTCGAATAACAGGACTTGTAGGTACTAAATGAAATAAATTCGAATACTTCCGGAGATTAGGCGTAATATGTGCACAATCCTTTCCTCTGTTATATTGTTGATATGTTTATTGAGATGCCTGACTGCAGTGTTCCTTTCTGTACACTTACAAATTTGTTGCGATGGGATGGGATACATAAACAGAGCAGAGCGGGGCAGATTCGTGTCAACGGCCGCGGCTTTGTACTACCCTCCCCCGCCACACCCTTGCCACGCAGCGGGTGAGCGATTTCAAGGGTGGATTGGCCATACAATATTTCCCCGCTTGTCGAGAAGGCATTAATACCTTAAGACACATCATCGCTTAATATCGTTTATCACGTGTCACGTTTATTAAGTCTTCTTATGAATAAATAATATATTTACATAAATTGATTTGCTATTTCGGGCAAAAGAAAAGTGATCGCTGAATAGCTCACTGCTTCTGCAGTATTGTGAGACGAATGTATGGCAACTAGATGCAACTTAACCCTCGCCCTTGTTACTCATGTGTTACTCGTAATTATAACGGTGAGGTGACGTCACAATCAATGCAATATTGTGACGTCACGTCACGGTTCCGTTCTGGCGCCATGTGCATATTGTGCATGCGTGTCATTCTTGAACGGAAGCCTGACTTCCAATCCACATTGTATTGGAAAGGGTTAAATGATCCATGATATAAATAAATAAAATGTACTCGTAACAGTTAAATTTAGATTACGGAAAAACCAAACAAACAAAACCTTTTAACATTGTAGAGCTTTTGCGGCTTAGAGCTCCCCGCAGAAACATTTGCGAGGACCTTTAAAAATAAAACCGAAACGAATTGAGAAACTCATCCTTTTATCGAAAATTTCTAGGCTTTGAAAACGTAATAATTCCTGCTAAGCTAGAGCGGAAAATAAGACGAAGAAAAACAAGCCTATGTTCGGAAAAGTTTGATAACGAATCGGCGGCTTTGATTAAGCGTATAAGGTAGGCGTTAGATCATAAAATAATATAAAAAGTTCCTAGTTCTGATCTAACAGAACAGGAAGTGCATTCTGTGGCTTATATTATTTGTAAATCTTAACTATCCTAATCCTAACAAATATTATAAATGCGAACGAAAGTGAGTTTGTTTGTAAGCTCTTCACGCTTTATCTACTGAATCTTCTTGAAATTTCGCATACACATTATTAGAAGTACCGAGAAGGACATAGGGTACCTTTTATTCCGGAAAACGCACTTTTCACTGGGGAAATTCATGCTGGCGAAGCCGCGGGCAATAGCTAGTTTTATATAAAAAAGTATTTTCGTAATAGTACATATTTATTGATTTAGTATAACTATTCTCCGGTAAGAATAGAATAGATTCTTTTCTTATAAGAATAAATCATGAAGCTCACTCATCACAATATTTATTCAAGTCGAAACGACCGGTGGTAGTTTATTTAGTGCGGATATTTGGAGTCCTCCAGCCAGTACCTAATGTCCAAATGTGCGTCCAGTCAGCGGAAACCCGGAAACACGTTATCGAAGGGGCGAGTGATATATATCGTTGTGAGTGAGATATATCGAGGCATTCTTCCAGAGAAATATTGTCGAGCGCACGCGATAAAAGTAACGGATCTTGCGAGAATGGGGTGAGCCTGATTCGAACCTGAAAATCTCGTGAAATTTCCAAAGAAACAAAAATTCAACCTTCATCTATATAGGTGTATGATTTCTTATCGAGTGATAAGAAAGAAATAGCATACCAACATAATGTGTTATTACTAACACTGATGTCAGATTTTGTTCATCTACATACTTATGCTACAATTACTTGTTTAGATTTAAATTAGTAACTTAATTATGTGGTAGTACGTATTTAAATTTATTGAATACTCGTTAAGTAATGCCAGGTTGTACGAGTATTTTGTTTGCTGATAAGTGATAGATTTAGAAAATAAATAAAATTTCCGTAGCTTGTTCCTGTATCTCTGTCATTGATTTTAAGCCAGGAAGGAAACTTAAGTTGTAAGTTATTTTGTAGTTGCGCTGTTTTACTCGTCCGTTTTGGAAAAATGCCAAGAACTTTATCTCTAAGTCTAACTTTTTTATTTATTCTTGCTTAGGAATAACTTCCACAACAATCTATTTTGTGCGTTTAAAAAAATGTGCATTCGCATATTTAAAAATTAAGTTTTATTTCTACATCTATAGGATTATATGAAATCAATATAATTTATTCAGTCATTATTTTTATATATTTATAATAAATTATGATCATTTAAAAGAAACAGTTATAAAATAGATTTTTAACGACGAAAGCGGATTTAGTAGAACCATTTCGCGTTCTAAAAATGAAATATGGCCCGGGTACCGCAATGCAGTTTGTGCATGGGGTAGCAGAGCCCCAGTCGGTTGCAGTTGCACTTTGGGGATCCTTTGAAATATTGAGAATACCGGCCAAATAACGTTTGTATCAATACTTTATGACAGCACGTCTCTATCATTTTTCGGTGCAAAGTAATGTGTGCATTGGCACGCACAGGCATAGGTCTATAAAACTAAGTCACAAAATGTTGTTATAATAATATGTGTGTGTTTTGAATAGAATTTTTGTTTTACTAGACTTATGTTTTTGTTTTTATTAAATCTTCTTAGAAAATTGTCCAATCTGACTAGATTAGGGGAGACGAGCGGATGCTGGCGATTTGTGTGACGGCGACGACGACGTCCCTCCATTGATTGTTCTCGCCACTAAAATCAATAGTAACGATTTTATTATTGGAACCGGACCCTCTTTTTGTGATCTCGGTTATGGCAGGTTGCATTGTGCCCTGGGTCCAAAGGCACGAGTCCTTTATAGGGTGCGTCGAAATAAAAGCGGTATTAACCGACATGCAGCTGTATTTATATTTTGATATTTTTTTCTTTCTCATTCTCGTTTTATATTTATTTGTCTATAGAATTATGTTAAATAACACTTGCACCAAAACAAGAAATCTAAAAAATATTTGTTGATTTGTACGCTGTTGTTTATTAATTATTATTTTAAGAATAATGGAACTTTCCATATGGCACTTTATCTAAATACAGTGTAAACTCTTTATAACGTTATCCTTTATAACAATAAACTCCCTGTAACGTTGAAGTGAGTCCAACTTGGTTGGTTTGCGTTAAAACCCACATATTGAAACACTCTTTATAGCGATACGACATCCTCTATTACGAAGAAATGTGTTCATATTTTTAGACAGTAAATATTTATTATCGGTATTATTGTTTATGTTATGTTATCAAGTAACAAAAGACTGAAGCTCCGAAACATCCGAGGTCGATCTAACTTTTGTTATCCTTAATTGCCTTGAACACGTGCAGTATGACGCATTGTTTTCTCGGAAGTGATGGTCTTCGACCAAGCATACTGGGTACCTATCGTATTATCAGTCGTAAACCTACTTTGAAACTGTTAACATGGCCAGTAAATGGAAAGCGAGTAGTGTTGACGAAAAATTCTTGTTAATTTGGTTGTTTTTTTGTTCACTCCATATAACGATAACTCTCTATAACGACAAAAAATGCTCAGTCCCTTGAGTTTCGTTATAAAGAGTTTACACTGTATTAAGAATATATGCCCCTTGCGGAAGATTTGTTTTGAAGTCGTATAGTTAGCAAAACTAGTGCCCTCACCACACCGTAGAGAGCTGGTAATGTATTCAGATATCGGCCACCGGGGAGGCGCGCAAACTTCACATTTCTAGTGTCGACCTACATCCTTTATTCAGTTACCAGAACGTTTGCTGAAATTAGCTTTGTGCTGGATTGTCAGAATGGTACACATTACATTTCTGCGGAAGCTTATTCGCCCGGGTGTTAACGTACACCCAACCACTAGGTCATCCCCGGCTTCCACCGCGTGAATTTCGCGGAAATTTCGCGACGATTAATTCCATTTTCACGATGTTTCCTTGACTTGTAATATATTGCAAGGTTAACAAACAGACGTCAATACAATAGTTACTTTAATAATGAACTTATCTTAATTCTTATTACTAGCAAGAGTAGCACTATCACATGTAGTACAAATTGTACATATAAATGGGAATATACCAAGGAGCTAAAGTGGTAATAGTCTTATTACTTATGGAAATAGCGATATCCGCTGGCGTAGAAATTGTACTTAAGTGATGTCGTGTATAAAAAATAAAAAAAAATAAAGTGTATAGTGGTGCGGTGTGCGCAGGGGTCTCCAACTATTTGAAGCGAAGACGGGCAATATCCCTGCGCAGTGCGATTATACACGAACAATTACTTTAGAGAGAGCCGGATGTAGTGCTCAGGATAGAGCCTCGTACTTTTGAAGTACAAGGACCTCTTGTCTAGTAAGCCTTAGGTCCTGGGAGTCATGGGCAGGGTGATATCATTAATACAATATGGTTGGGGTAGAATATAGCATTTTATTCCATAGGCACAATTGCCGCTGAAGGCGGCCACAGTTATACTAATACCAAAATCTGTTAAGTCTTTGCCGCAATAGAAAATTAAAGTTAACATAAACCAAATATAAGGTACCTGGCCAGGTCCGTACACAAACGTCTGCGCGCACTTAGAACGTTGTCCCGTTCACCATTATGATCCGTTGGGTTCGAGCACTGCACCCCAATT
>JAEMBS010000365.1:0-26134 GCA_018467065.1 Ephestia elutella
CTCTAGGGTTAATACTTAAGCTATAACCTCATATAATATTTACTAACAAAAAGCGAAAGTATAATTAAGTAATAATATATAAAATAAATGAACAGATTCTTATAAGTAACTTACTACAGAATGCTTATTTTTAAGTTCTTATTTATTCTGTAATTAGATAGGGAAGTGAATTAACATAAATTTTGAATTTGTTAGTGTAGTTTATAATAATAAATTTTACATAAGTATACTATACCTATTTACATGAATAAATAGTTGTCATGTTTTTTGAGAATTTTTATTTCATAACAAATATATTAAAGCATATCAATTACATTATATAAAAATACTCTTGGCTTATGAATTGAGTTTAATATGAAAAATAAAATATCTGGCTGTGACTCGAACTTTGACCTGTATCAACTGCAGTCCATCCGACTACCGATTAGACCAGCAGATGCATTTGCTTGTGACGAAATTATCAATTGGTTGCGCGTCACCGTACTCACCACTATTGGTTTGCTTTATAATAAACTATAGGTAGTGTATTAGTGTATTATTATTTCTGTGTCAGAATTCACTACTTAGTACCCCGTAAATTTGATAGATGGCAGCACGTAGGCAGCATGAGCACGAAGCACTAGCATGCAGCAGAGTTGTGTCTTGGTGTGGGTGGGTAATATGATAATTAGCTTAGTGTGAGTAATGTTCTTATTGTAATTATACGTCCGTAATATGGACGTAACGCACACAATGAAGGACTGCGCGCCTGCAAGGCAATATGATATTTAAGGTATGACTCCACTTTTGACTCTTGACTGTACCTATTAGGTGCTATTGGTACAAAATGTTCCAATTTTTGCTGTACCTAAGGACTTTATTTTTATTTCTAACAACTATTATGTACCTTATCATGCCATAAAGAGTTTGAATTTTTGAACATAAATTGAATTTTACGTAAAATGGCACTACCAACTCAAACGATGAGCAATAAAGAAACATTTCGATTTATAGAGCTTTATCAAGCTGAAAATTGTGTAGGATTCAATATCATCCATTTTGATCGTCCGCACCACGTCCGCACATTGGCCTGAACCAAATCAAAGCAAACTGAAACATCTGCCATCGTGTGGATGACATCACAAAATTCACAAAATTATGGCATTCTTGGCCAATGTTATGGCCACAACCTTCGCCACAATGTTGGCTATCGTGAAGAAAGGACAGAAGAAAGAAGTAGGCAGTAGGTATTAAAAAATACAGTGTTGTCATATACATCAAAAACATGTATGGTATATACCATTCATTAAATAGCCATACCATTACATTACCATATAAATAAGCATATAAAGAGTATTCCACAGGTAACTAAACCTGTTCAAGTTCAGCCGGCCAAGTATGTGTCAAGCCACGCATTGAAAATAGGGATGCGTAGCAATTTTCTTTCCCGCTGAATCCCATCACTTTTACATGATTTATTAATTTGAGCAGTAATAATAATAATAATATAGTTCTATCATCTGACTATTAATTTCCTAACGTTTGGCCACAAGCCCGCGTATGCAATAACTCCCCTCAAAACATCGAGATATTATGTATATTATGTACTAACGCACTAGAGGAGCTACTCCAAACAAAATTTTTGTTCCAATTTCGTATATTCAAATATGTTCGATTCAGCGCTGTCATAATTATTGACCAAGATCATATAGTACAGAATGAATATACTGGAAGAGATAAGGAAGTGAATGATTTATTTATTTGTTTCTTTACTCTCATCAATATCAATACATATATCAATATATTAAATCAATATCAATACATATATCAATATATTCAATCAATATCTATACATATAATAAAACTGTAACAGGTCTGTGTCTGTACATAGGAGATATTTAAGAAAAAAAAAACTATGAGGGGTCTTTATAGGGCCAACAGAAGCCAAAACCATTTTGTTTAGAATTTTTGTCTGTCTATATGTTTGTACGCGTATCACGCAAAAACTACTGCACCAAATTTGATGCGGTTTTCACTGTTGTATTGTTAAAGGTCTAACTTAAAATCTAGCGTAGGTTTCATCTTGATACGCCGCTCACAAGACATATATACATTTTGACATATCTCAAAACATAAAAGCCCCAAAAAAATAAAAAGAAATAAAAATCTAGCGTAGGTTTCAACTTGATCCATCACTTAGAATCTCAGATATTAACAATAATAAATTACGCACGGACAAAGTACGTGGACACAAGCTAGTCAACGAATAAAACCATAATTACGATTTGAAATTAACTTTATCTTACAGAATAAGTTTAGTAAGTTCCTGATGCCCAGACAAATAATCATTTGAAATATATCTTAGTCGAGATTTTTTTGGACAAACCTTATCCATGCTTCCCTTTTTTATGATCAGGACGTCGTCATCGCGACCTTAAAAAAATATATAGCATTACCTAGAGGTAGGTATTTACAAGTATTTTCCTGACATGTTGTATGATAATAATGTCTACGGAACCTTTATGTGCACAATGCGCCGATTTTTATTACACGCCATAAAGTATCTATGGGTGTCTATTAAAATACAGATTTTTATCACATCGATTATCATGTCCCAGAAAACTATTCCACGTTTTTCAATATATTTTTTTCTTAAAACATCGGAAAACTTATTATCGCAGTTTCATAATATCGAACAACATTTCCTTAAAAAAACGTTATACAATTTCTACTATTCCAAGAAAAACGATATATCAAACTAACATTTCACACATGTATTAAGATATCGATGTAACGATTTATAATAACATGTTTCAATATGTAACGATGCGCATCATAACTTTTAATCGCAGTAACGTTTCATCGAACGCTGCATTCGCTTGTTGTTGCTTAAAACATGCAAAAAGGTATAGCAAGATTAAGGAATACAGCAAGCATGCATGCAGCAAGCACAACAAACATGTAGCAAGCATCAGCAAGCATGCAGCAAGCATGAAACAAGCATGCAGCAGGCATACAGCAAGCATGCAGCAGGCATGCAGCAAGCATGCAGCAAGCATTCTGCAAGCATGCAGCAGGCATGCAGAAAGCATGCAGCAAGCATTCAGCAAGCATGCAGCAAACATGCAAGCAAGTATGCAGCAAGCATGCAAACTTGCAGCAAGCATGCAAGCATGCAGCAAGCATGCAGCAAGCATGCAGCAAGCATGCAGCAAGCATGCAAGCATGCAGCAAGCATGCAAGCATGCAGCAAGCAAGTATTTCTGGGTGGCTCCACCAGAAGACTCGCTCCGTCGGCCCTTCGATTCATTCGGGCACTTAACCTCGCTCCGCTCGAGAGGTCGCCGGCTCGCTTCGCTCGCCACCTCCCCCCCTCGCTTCGCTTCGGCCTCGTGCCCTCATTTTCTCAGGACCTCCTTCGCGAGCCTTCTGGTTCCGCGCGAAGGAATAACACTCTAGTATATGACAAAGTTGAGCCACGTGGAGTCGGGGTGCTCTGAGTCGGATTTGTGATCCATTTATAATTAATGGACTAGCTATAAATTTACTGTTGATCAATACAATACTACCAGATTAATCTATCTATATAGGGTAACATAATAATATAATATTTGATGTTTCAAATATATTGCAAACTGAAACTTACGTGGAAATAAAATTATGGGTAACAAAACTTTGATGTTTCATTATTTCGATGAAATACATAAAATATGAAAAGAAATAACGATAGAGTGTGTTTGTACGTAATGAATAATCGTGTAAATGAAATTTCGATGTAAACAGATTTAAGGATTTGTTACATATTGTATTAAAATATCTGCGAATGGTTTTATGGGACATGAAAATCGTTGAAGTAAATTGCGATAAAGTGATGGGTTCCCATCAAATAGACGATCAAACGAACTTCCAAGTGAAGTTCGATCACTATTATATGAGCCGCTTCATTTGAAGATATAATCATAGGTAGTAGTCCCTTTATCCTACAGGTAACATTCGCACATTTTTAAAGATAAAAACAATTCCATAGACTAAAACGTATTTCCGGTTGTCTACTTGTTACACCCCTACCTGTCAAGCCTCATTCTTTTAGAGTTCAGTATTGCTAAGTGCAAAAACAAAACTTATTAGGGATGGGAGGGCTGGGTGATTATATCTTCAAATGAAGCGGCTCATATAATAGTGATCGAACTTCACTTGGAAGTTCGTTTGATCGTCTATTATATTTCGCCGCTTCATTTTTCGATATAATCATAGGTAGATGTTAAGAGGTGTTAAGTTTTGTTTTTAAATAACACAAGTTTATAAGTAAAAATCAGTCTTATAATTCTCATATAACACAATTAAATGTTTACAAAATATATTTTGTCAACTTAAATACTCCAATGTATTGATAAATAATTTGATAAATTATGTCAATCATACGTTTATTTTGAATGAAAATAAATTGACCTGGCAAAGGATGTATCATCTGATATGGGTCTGTTATAGAAACGAGCAAAAGTTTGTGACTTTTCAGTCCAACCTGCTGCTTTTCTGATGGTTTCTATACTAAGGCCAGCAGCGTGGGCAGTAGACGTGGCCGCGTGCCGCGTGCTGTGCGCGCTGAACGCGCTCACGTCTATCCCGATCTCGTGTAGCACTTGCTTTATCCAACGACTCACAGTCTGTGTCGTTGCCATTCTGTGTGGGGGTTTGTGAGTTAATAGCAGAGGGCCCGTGCTATGGGCTCTCAATTTTAGCATGACAAAAATATAATCTTTGAGAACTGATGCAGGGCAAATACTTACATTTTCTGTAAAGAATGGCAAAAATAATAGAGGTTGTTCACGGCCAGGGGCTGAAGTTTTCAACACCTTAGTTATTACGATCTTAATACCATTTTGTTGAATTGATATATTCTCTAGATTAATTGCAGAGAACGTTTGCACTCTATGACCAGTACTGAGGGCAAGCGAAACTACAAGTTTTTTTGTAATTTTTTCTAGTGGTAAATCGATATTAGGGTACCAGCTGCCAATCAGATTTAGTACGAGTTGTGGATCCCAGGTTTGTAAATATTTGGGAGCAGTAGGTTTTAGGCGATAAGCACCTTTAAGAAGGCGACTTATGCTATCGTCGGAACTTAGTTTGTTAGATAGTAATAAAGATAAGGCAGCCCGGTGTGAATTAAGTGTACCGTAAGAACAACCTTTATTAAATTGATCCGTTAAAAATAATAATACGTACTTCTTGTCGTAAACAAACCAATCAATATTCTCAGTAGCACAGTACTCCCACCAGAGTCTCAACGACACATTGTACTGCTTGAGAGTACCCGGCGCAAGTGAGGACAGTATTAAAGTGAGTGCCTCGGGCGGTGTGCCACGGTTCTGCCACGCCGCCCGCAGAGCTTCGCTGCAGCCAGGGTAAGGTTCTGGTGCAGAGGATGTGGCTCTCTGGAATTTGATACCAATAAATTCTTGTTAGGACCAAAGAAAATTATTTCAGAGTCGAGGCATTCCAATAGTAAAGGAAACCATGATTGTGATGGCCAGTAAGGAAAAACCAAGATTCCGCTAGCTTCTTCGTCCGATATTTTTCTTAAACACTTTAGTATGAGAGAAAACGGGGGAAAAGCGTAAAAATAATAGTCTTTCCAATCAATTGTGAAAGCGTCAATAGCTATGGCGTTGGGATCTTGTTTCCAGGATACGAAATAGGAACATTTTGCGTTTGTTCTTGATGCAAACAAGTCAACTTCTGGATTTCCGAAATGTTCTACAATTGTACTAAACACTGAGTCACATAGTTCCCATTCCGTATCCGGGTTTATAATCCGAGACTCTGCATCTGCAATATTGTCTTTGGTATTGACGTAAGAAGCATACAGCATAATATTCCTTGACTCGCACCATTGCCAAATAGTACGAGCTATTTGATTAAGCTGGGGGAACCGAATACCACCCATTCTGTTAATATAGCTAATGGCTGTGGTATTGTCAATTCGTAACAATATTGCACAGTTCGACTTTTTACTTGCGAAACTTTTTAAACCAAGGTAAGCTGCCATTAATTCCAAATAATTAATGTGGTGTTCTTTTTCTGACATTTTCCAAAACCCATGGGTTTTATTATTTTCGCAGACTGCTCCCCAACCCGTTCTCGAGGCATCTGTGAAAATTTCCAAAACAAACTTTTGTGCTCTCATAGGACAAGATGCTGTGTAAATGTTATTTTTCCACCAATTAATATCTTCAAGAATATTTTTTGACGGAAAAAATTTGGCTTCGTAATTCTCGTTATATGTACACAATGCTAAATATTTTTGCCTTTCTAAATTATTTGTGTACAGCCAGCTGTATTTGACAGCAGGGCATGCTGCTGTAAGCGTCCCAATAAATTGAGCATAATCTCTAATTGAACATCGTGGCAGATTTGAAAATTTATCTAGCAACCGTGCAATATTGTTGCGCTTTTCAGTTGGCAATGATATTGACATATTTTTTGAATTAAATATGAAACCTAAAAATTTACAGTTCTGTGAAGGTTTTAAACTACTTTTCTCATAATTGATTACAAATCCTAGATCACGAAGGAGCTCACAAGTAGCGTTTACGTTTCTAAGGCAATCAGCGTAATTATCCCCAATACAAAGTATGTCGTCTAAATAATGGACTGATTTATAACCTTGTTTGCGCAGGTGCGTGATGACTTGTGTCATAATCTTAGTAAAAACCCTTGGCGCCGCGCAAAGCCCGTAAGGCATGGCTGTAAATTCATAGGTTGTGGAATCTGATTCGTCACAATGTCTAAAATTAAATCTTAAATATTTGCGGTCTGCCTTGCACACGGAAAGAAGGAGATAAGCTTCCTTTAAATCGATGGTAGCTAGGTAACCATTTCAGGAATTAATTTTAATGCCGTTCGATAATCTTCCATTTTAAAGTGTTCGTTTGAAACGAACGAATTTAAGGATTTCAAATTCAAAATAAATCTAAAGCTACCATTTGATTTTGGAGCTAGAAATATCCTCGATATAAATTGATCAGAACATGGCTTGCATGGCTTTATGGCTCCTAAATCAAGTAACTTATTTATGGCAGATAACATGTTATCACTTTCTTTCCGTGAGAAGGTAGACGTAGGTATCGCTGGTTGCGAAACATCTTTCGTAAAAGTAATAGAATAACCGTTTCGAATCCAGGATAAAACTATTTGGTTATTCGTAATACGTTTCCAATTATTATAATAATTATTAATCCTACCCGCATGTACCTCGGTTACTGTTGCGCTTGACCTCGGCCTTTCGGTTGCGTCTTGTAATTCGTTTGTGGTTTCCGATTGGCTGCTGCCGGTGGTCTCCTCGCACCTCCTCGCCCCCCCCTCGTTGTCGACGGGTAATGATAGTGAGGAGGAGGTGCACTCCAGTTTCCCGACGGGACGTAAATAGGACGAACAGCCGTCGACGGGACAGCAGCCGGTTTCGTAACCGGGGCAGTTTTCTTTATCTGCTGCCCTTGCCTCTCAATAGCCTTGCTAGCCTTTATTTTTTCGCCGACTCGGAACCGAACAGCGAATCATCTCTCTGAGTATCTTGTAATACGTGCAAAAAATTCTTATCTAAACTAGGTGTTATAAGCTTTGTTCTGTATTTAGTAAGAGAATAGTGAAGGTCGGATAGGATACGACAGCTATCACTAAGGCTTTTGAGGGCCTCTAATTTGTTTTCGCTTTTAAGTAAGGTATCCATGCCTTTATTAATAGCGGTTACACCCAGGCCAAGCTGTTGCTGAAGGCTATGCAATTTTTTGTCGCGTCCCCGGGCCACATTTGGTACCGCTGAGGAGATTTCTGCATTCAGCTTAGGAGCGAGTAATAATTTGCAATTTTCGGGAATAGGGTAGGATTTTAATATACTATCCCGATTATCGTCGGTAAGCCCTTTCTTAAGAATAGGCTGCCATAAGTTAGCAAGGCTATCGTGAATGCTCGGGCCAAAGTCTGGAGCGTCAGACGTGGACTCGCCTAGAGCTTGTAATAATTCGGGAGCCAAATCAGTTTTTTCCGAAGAAGGGATTGGCTGAGAAGATGCGGAGGGCACAGTCCCGATTTTCTCATTT
The DNA here is from genome assembly GCA_018467065.1 of Ephestia elutella. Lineage (NCBI taxonomy): Eukaryota > Metazoa > Arthropoda > Insecta > Lepidoptera > Pyralidae > Ephestia > Ephestia elutella. The sequence continues at coordinate 8,079 of JAEMBS010000365.1, forward strand.
TCTGGTCCCGGTTCAGGTTCTAGATGAAATTCTTCTATCTCGTGGCCAGAGTCTTCGTAGCACTCGGGACGCTCTTCTTCAACGTAAGTAGAAGTCTCCATTTGTTCTAAAAAAGAACGAGACATTTTTTATTATCATCGTAGAGGGTAGTTCGTTGTTAGCGCCTCTCGGGCATTTTTAAATAGCTTGTCTATAAATATCAGTATGATAATATAGTAGCTAAGTATAGTAAGTACAAAAGTACTTCGAGATTAACGCGCAGTTAACCCCGTTATCGTAATCAACGCGCAGTTGATACGATTTTTTTTTTTAAATAAGAACATAGGTAAGAAAAATGTCACTTCACTTACCTTCAACAAGATTTTCGTCATCTGAATTTATCACTCTTGAAGAACGTTTATCTTTTTTCAACATTAACTTCCTTATTTTCGCTTCGTATTTTGCGATTTTTTCTTGCGCGGTGCGCTTAGGCATTTTTAAAGCGCAGCACGTGCGTCCGTTACCTCGCACGAAAAAGGAATGAGGCTTGACAGGTAGGGGTGTAACAAGTAGACAACCGGAAATACGTTTTAGTCTATGGAATTGTTTTTATCTTTAAAAATGTGCGAATGTTACCTGTAGGATAAAGGGACTACTACCTATGATTATATCGAAAAATGAAGCGGCGAAATATAATTACAGTTTTCTAGTATAGTCTCTAAGCTAAGCCGCGCACAAACAGACGGACGTTTGATTACTTTAGAACCCTAAGCGAAAAACTATTGGTCAAAATTCATATAGTTCACCAAGGCTTTTGTGCCTACTTATCTAATCTGTACCATCCAGTTTTCTTAATCTGTGATTTTCATAGAAAATGACAGTAACAATTGAATATTTTGAATATTAGAAAATAATGTATAAAATAATTATAAAAATTAGTTTTTATTGATATTTTGGATACTTACAGATGATATATCATTCCATCATATTTTTCTGCAAAGTCGATTGAATTTTACTGAGTTTTTAAAACGCAACACGTCATTTTCGAATTATTGTCAAGTCACAAAATCGCATGCAATAGTAATGAGCGTTGGCGAGTGACTGAAGGAGTTTCTGACTCGAGACATTAACTGATGTCACAAACATTTTGTTCACGGTTTCGCTTCTATACGTAGTAGTTGTATTTCGATGCCTCAAAATAAAAGAAAAATAAGAAAAACTGTTGTTTAATCCATTAGACATAAATTATTGTTATTTTTGTTTTCCACCTTCACCACTAGATGGCGCTGGGCCAATATTAATACGCGCTATGGTTTCGTTTTCTGTATTTACATAGTCTGGCTGATGCTCAAGCCCATCGAGTGTTCTTTCTTATTTCATAGTGTTGTGTGATTAATAAAGTTACGGTGATACTAGTGTGAGTGTTTGATTTACTATTTGGTCCGATACGAACCGGATGAATTGTGAGTACTGTGCAAAGTGATAAGTGTAGTTAACTGGACTTGGACTTAGCAGAATTCGTGAGTAAAAACAAAAACACTTAACAAATTTCAAGTTTAAAAAGACTTTGTTTAATTTGTGTCATTCATACCAAACACTTAGAAAACTTTCACTAAAAATAACTTGTGAACTTTGAAGTGAAAAAGACTTTGTACAATTTATTGGATCAGTTTTAACTTAGTTTCTGGAAGTGATTTTGGACTTGTATTTTATTTTTAAACTGAACTTTAACTTCGTTTAATAGTGAACATCAAAAGGAACTTTGAATATTTTGCTGTCTACCCGCGAATATTTTGTGAAATTTATTCAATATGGCGGACAAGAAAGTTAAACAATATATCACACAGATGATTCAAAACTCAGCGAAGATTGAAAAATTACTTACGAATTCGAAAAAATGTGCTATAGATAAGCGAACAAGAGGGTTCTTGGATTCACGTATGGAGGCATTACAGGATTATTGGTCTAACTATAATAAGATTTATGATACAATTTCTGGAGCTATAGATACTGAAACATTAAAGTCGGAATACAATCTTGACTTAGAGAAAAACTTTGAAGAAACTGAAGAATATTATTTGGAGTTGTTATCTTGGCTTAAGGATAAGTTATATGAACTAAAACTTGATCAAGATAATACAGCGGACACTAATACTCAGTCAGAACCTTTAAAGGTGAGGCCGAAACTTCCACCGATTTCAATTCCACAATTTTCTGGCGATTATAACCAGTGGATGAGTTTCCGAGATTTATTTTGTTCTCTGATTCATGATAATAATCGTTTGACTAAAATCGAGAAACATCATTATCTTAAGTCTAGCCTATCTGGAGAAGCTGAACAACTTTTGAAAAATTACTCTCTTACTGAAGCTAACTATGATGATTCTTGGAAAAAACTAAATGAAAGATACGAAAACAAAAGAATGATTGTTAACAATATTCTCAGTCGATTTTTAAGTCAAAAAGCATTAACCACTGAGTCTGCAAAGGGTATAAAAGATCTTATGGATATCTCAAGTCAATGTCTCACGTCTCTCACAAACTTGAAAGTTGATTGCTGGAATGCAATAGTTGTGCACATATTAGTCTCAAAGTTAGACATAGAATCTCGCAAACTTTGGGAGCAATCCTTAGAAAATTCTACAAGCATTCCTACACATAAAGATTTAAACAGTTTTCTCGAGAAACGATTCCGAGCCATGGAAATGGTCAATTTAGCCCAACCTCCACAAAGAAACGCTACAAAACCCGTTCAACAATCACCTAAAGTAACTAACGTTAAAAGCTTTGCTACTGAAATTGACACTACTTGTACTTACTGCTCACAGAACCATTATATTTGCCATTGTAAAGATTTTGCCTCACGCTCTGTTCCTGAACGTCAAGAATTTATTAAGAAAAATAATATATGCTTTAACTGCCTGGTGAAAGGTCATTCAGTATTCAACTGTAGACAGAGCACTGTTTGCAAGAAGTGCGGACGTCGTCATCATACTTTACTACACTTAACCACTTCTAAAGATGTAAAGTCAGTTGAATCTGATCAGGAGAAAAACACATCAAAGGAAAATGATGCTGCGGCAACAACCTCTTGCAACCTCAGTGTGAACCTGAAAGCTGAAACAAAGGATGATTTGGTTATTCTAGCTACTGCTGTAATTAATGTTGAATCACGGAATAGTGGTACTTACGCATTGAGAGCACTTGTTGATCAGGGCTCACAAGGCTCCTTTATCTCCGAAGCAGCTGTGCAGTTGTTGAAACTTAATCGTACTCCAGTAACAGGCAAAATCTCTGGAATCTCTAACACATCAGTGGTAACTACGAAGTCTATGGTCACACTTACAGTCCACTCCACAAAAGATCAAGCATCAACCTTCAAGGTCAATGCCTATGTCTTAAAGAAACTCACTTCATTGCTGCCTTCACGCGAATTCCCACAAGATACCTGGCCTTCCTCTATGCAGTTGGATCTGGCTGATCCAAACTTTCACAAGCCAGGGTCTATAGATGTTCTACTTGGTGCCGACGTGCATGCATACATTCTGCTAGAAGGCTTACATAAGTGTAATTCTCTTATTGCACTCAACTCTCGACTTGGTTGGTTAATATCAGGCAGAGTTTCACAAACTGATTCAACAGCACACGAACACAATATGGTCGTAATGCAAACTAATGTTGAGACGGATCAGTTGTAGGTCAGAAGATTCTGGGAGATAGAAGAGAATTTACCTCACAAAAAATCGATGACCGAATTAGAAATACAATGTGAAGAACACTTCAAAAATACTCACACTCGCAATGATGTCGGTCGATACGTTGTACGCTTCAGTCACAACGTAAGCGTCATCGAGTAAGCTGCGTTTATTTTGCGTCCCCCGGTTATACATGTTTTTTCAATAGTTTATTTCACAAAATCTACTTGTGTTTGCTACTACAGTGTACCTAGTGACCTGGACTATAGGGATCTATTATTGGATATTTATTTTTTCCGCGCATTTCGATGCAGTGACGAAAAATTCGAGTGAAATAAGTGTGATTTATCCCTGACCTGCCTCAACATACGAACATATCGATCGAGCACTCGATGCGCAAGCGCTGCCCGCCTCCCGCTGCCCGCCGCGCCGCCCGCCATCGTCCTGGACCGGTTATCTGTTTGCTACACAACAGTGCTACATTGTATTAAATACGAAAAAATCTTTACTCGTATTGTTTACATATGGAAAGAATTTCACCATCCACTCCCTCGATGTCTCAATCAGATCCAGACATAGCTAGCTATTCCTCCACCAAACAGGACAACTTCGGTGTGACTACACGTCATAAGCGTCTCCGTTTTCAATCGTCACCACCCTCAACTCACGACGAAGACTTCAAACTTGAGATAAAGTCTATGTTCGAGGTGTTGCAGACAAATCAGCAAAACAATAACCTATTATTCAGCAAGCTATCTCTTGATGTATCAGATATAAAAAAACAAAATCAACAGATTCAGAAAAGTAATCAAGACATTGAGAAGGCACTGGAAAGAATTTCTGCTGGGTACGAAGAGATTACAAATAGGGTTGAAAAACTGGAAAACAACCAGAAAAAACACCTGGAACATTTAGGCCGTATAGACCAAAAGGAACAGGATCTGAAGTTCTCCGTCCGTTCGTCGTCCGTCGAAATCCGCAATATAGCGGAATTGGAGGGTGAATCTCTGCAGTCCCTGTGCTCCCTAGTTCAGAATATAGGCAACGCGTTGGGTATACCCGTAGACTCCCGCGACATCCGAGACTGTTACAGACTCCCAGCCAAGCCGGGCAAAAGCAAACCCATTGTAGTGGAGTTTGTCACTGTTTCACAGAAATCGAACTTTCTTTCGGCTGTACGCAAGTTTAATAAATCTCGAGACAATAAGCTCTGTTCCACCGACATTGGTCTCGATAATATAAATTCCAGAGATCCAAGTTTGGTATATATTTCTGAATTCCTCCCGGGAAGCAGTCGACGGTTATTCTTTTTGTGTCGTGAATTTTGTAAAAAGTATAATTATAAGTTTTGTTGGACTGTCAACACTAATATTTATATTAAAAAAGACGAGAAATTTAAATCTTTAAAGATTAGCAGTGAACAGTCTTTGTTGGAACTAGAAAAGAGTACCCAATCTTCTAATTAGGTTATATTTAATGGTCTTTAATTATTGTAAGAGATCACAGCCATTAATTACTTACCTACCTGCCTTTAATCTAAAATAAAATCTTGTACTAAACCTTAAATAAATACTCAAAGCCGCATTTTACTTTTACTTTATCTATTATAATTTTTTTTATTTTTTTTTGCTACTCCACTGACACTTTATTATCCTTACACGATGGTACACATTAACAATACTTTATCTAATTTAGAGGACTTTAACGTCTCAAATTCTTTTTGTTGTTCGCCTGAACAGTGCATCAACTATATACAAACTGATAAAAATTCTTTAACAATATTTCACCTGAATATCCGCAGTGTTAATAAAAACCTTAGTCAATTACAAGCTCTGCTAGTAATTATGAAAATTAACCCAGACATTATTATTTTATCGGAATGTAGGTTGTCACAGACACCTTTTGTTCCTGATCTCCCAGGCTACTATAGTTATAAAACAACGGACTACTATAACCAGAATGATGGGGTGGTTGTTTATGCCCGCATATTGCTCGATTGCACTGTTTCAGAACCAAAAATTTTAAAAGATGCAAACTGTCTGCTTTGTAATGTTGGTCAAACTTTTGCCCTTATTGCTGTTTACAGGCCCCCGTCTTTTACTGATAATAGTAATTTTCTCAACAGTCTTAATGATCTCCTGTTAACGTTAAAAGCCATTTCAATTATAACAGTGGTAGGCGATATTAACATCGCTACTAACAATGACCCCTCAATATGTGAAAATTACTTAAATATTGCGGCAAGCCACGGACTTTTGCCAACTCACAATTTCCCCACTCGAGATAAAAACTGCTTGGATCACGTATTACTTAAATCAAAATCTAAATCCACTACATTAGTAATAGAAACAGCTGTAACTGACCATTGTCCCACGCTGCTTTCGTTAGATACACATCCTTCTTGTAAAACATTTTCAAAAAAATCACTACATACAAAAATTGATCATCTCTCCATTCACAACGATATTAGGAATGCTGACTTTACACAAATTTTTCAATGTACTGACCCGAATGTCGCGGCAAATGTTCTTGTTGCAACAGTTACTGAGATAATAAACACTCACACCGTTAAAATGTATGTTTCACGCACTAAAAGGACTATAAAGCCTTGGATCACACCGGGCTTGCTCCGTTGCATAAAGAATCGAGACAAAATGCATAAGCGTCAGAGGAATGATCCAAACAATATTATTTTAAAAATAACTTATGTTAGGTACCGCAATTTTATCAATTCTCTTTTAAGGAAATTGAGACAGGAGTATTACAAACAGGAGCTAGATAAAGCTAAGAATCACCCTAAGGCTACTTGGGACTTAATCAATTACATAACTCGTTATAGATCTACTTCTTCATCAGCCAGACCTTTACTGAATACTGACCCAGATCCAAAGGAAGCTGTTAATTCAATCAATGATTATTTTATCAATGTTGGTAAAGATCTGGCTTCAAATATACCGTCCATTTCTCCTCATATTGATCGTCATCCACTTCATCCTCCTAACTCTTCTCTTGAGTCTTTGGTGCTGTATGATGTGGACTATGCAGAAATTGAGACACTTATACTGAACCTACGTGATGATTGTGCGGTGGGATGGGATGGTGTTTCTGCTCGGCTTTTGAAATCTTTGCGCGATGTATTTGTTCCACTTCTGACGCATATTTGTCAGCTGTCCCTCAACACAGGCAAGTTTCCGGATGCTTTCAAGAAGGCATTAGTGCATCCAGTATATAAAGGTGGAGACTGCCAGAATGTTGGTAACTACAGACCAATTTCAGTTCTCACGGCAATGTCAAAGATCTTAGAGAGAGTCCTTAATAATAGGTTGGTCAAATACCTAGAGACAAAGGGAATTATAGCACCCAACCAGTTTGGATTTCAGAAAGGTGTCTCTACTGAAGATGCCGTCTCGTCACTGGTTGATCATGTTGTTGGGTGTTTAGACGCAGGAGTGAAGTGTCTAGGTGTGTTTTTAGACCTATCTAAGGCCTTTGACACAGTCGCAATACCTATCCTTTTGCAAAAATTAGAACAAGTTGGTGTTAGAGGCACAGCTCTTGAAATTTTCCGCGACTATCTGTCAAATCGCACACAGTCAGTTAAAATAGAGGATTATGTTAGCGAGGAGGGTGAGCTGATTTTTGGTGTACCGCAAGGTAGCATCTTAGGCCCAACCCTATTTACGCTATATATAAATGAACTATGTGTCATTAATCTTCCTTCCTGCAGAACCTTTGTTTATGCAGACGATACTGCACTTATTATCCACGGTGCGAACTGGTCCGAGGTGCAATTACGAGCTGAAAATGCTCTATCAATTGTGATGACTTGGCTTTCTTTAAATTCCTTGACCCTAAATATAGGGAAAACTCAATTTATTCCCTTTGCTACAAAGAAATGTTTCACACCCCTGTATCCTTTACTCTTAAAGCCCATAGATGTAACAGGCAATCTCCCGACTGCAATTGTCTTCGAATTTCTCGAGTTGTCACTGTGAAGTACCTGGGCATACTTATAGACCAAACACTAAACTGGGAGTCGCATGTCGACTTTCTCATCCCAAGGATTAGAAAATTAATATACATCTTCAAAAATTTAAGAGACATTGCTGACGAAACCACTTTGCGAACTGTGTACTACGCTCTCTGCCAGTCGATAATCACTTATGGTATCACAGTTTGGGGTGGTTCCGGTAAAACTATAATGCTGTCCTTGGAGCGTGCACAGAGGGCAGTCTTAAAGGTTCTTTATAGGAAACCTTTTCAGTATTCCACCGAACAGCTATATAAGGATACATCTATGTTGACCGTAAGGCAACTTTATGTTATGCTTACCATTTTGAGAAAACACATTAGCGCTCCTTATGATCCCTCTATCTATACCAGTAAGCGACGCTCGGACATTGTCTTTCCGGCTATAACACATAGGACAGCGTTGGCTAAGCGTCACTTTGCAGTGCTCAGCGTATATCTTTATAATAATGCCAATAAAGAGCTTCTACTATACCCTTGTCCTAAATATTCCTGCAAAGTTAAACTGAAACAGTGGCTATTAAACAAGGACTACGCAGATACTGAATCCTTACTGGTTTTCATATCTTAGTTCCCCCTTTATTAGTACCCTAAAACATGTATAACACTAGTTACTTAATGTATTATTTCTGGCACCTTACTCAACCTGCATTCACACATCTTTTTTGTTTCAAAAATGGCTTGATCTCATTTTATGTCACTTCCATTTATATCTTTACTGTCTTTCACTTATACTTGATCTTTTTATTTTTTCTTATTCCCAAATTACAGTTTTACTAGTTTGGGAAATAAGCGCTCCTTTGTTTAGTCATAGCTAGAAGTTACCTACCTATTTACTGTACACGACATAGACGCAATGCGGTGTGGTTCCTCTCTGGCAGTAAATCCCAAGATACAGGTTTACCTAGTTTGGTGACGATCTGTCAGGAGGTTCTGCCCTAATTGCCGTCAACGTTTAATTTTAAGTAGCATTATTTATCTAGAAGTATAAGTAGGTATACTGGTGAAATAAATGATTTTTGTTTTTTTTTTGTTGTTTTTGCTTACCTTTTAAGAATGATCCACCCACAAACCTTGAAGATGTCAAACCACTTGCTATCAGTCGCTTACAACATATGGAGAAACGCTTTACACATAAGCCTGATTTCAAAGAAGAATATCACAAATTCTTGAAACAGTATGAATCCCAAGGTCATATGATGATGGTTCCTGAAAAGGAAATACTAACACACAAGGTATACTACCTGCCTCACCACGCTGTTCTTAGACCGACGAGTCTAAGCACCAAGCTACGTGTAGTATTCGACGGAAGTGCTGCACCTGAAAAAGGAAAATCATTAAATGATGAACTGCTTATTGGATGTTCTCTTCAACAAGACATTAGAGATTTAATAACTAGATGGAGACAACATAAAATTTGCCTGGTAGCGGACATTCGACAGATGTACCGGCAGATTTTAGTGTCTTACGATGACGTTGACTACCAGAGAATATTATGGCGAGAATCCCCAACCCAACCTATAAAGGAATATAGATTACTCACCGTTACTTATGGAACATCTTGTGCCCCATTTTTAGCCATTCGCACACTTCATCAGTTGGCTGAAGATGAAAGGAACGATTTTCCCACTGAAGCTGAAATCTTAAAAACAGACTTGTACATGGACGATCTTATGACAGGCGCCTCGACAACAGAAGAGGCTATACGGTTACAAAAGTCATTGACGGAACTTTTGGCTCGTGGTGGATTTCCTTTACATAAGTGGTCTTCGAACAGTAAAGTTGTGCTATCTCAAATCCCAAGTGATGACAAAGACTCACAAAGTGCGGTGAAAATTAAAGTTGAAGACACTATCAAAACATTAGGTATTACATGGAACTCAGAAACTGACAATTTTGAACTTAATTTAGAATTATATCATGGTTATGACACGATCACAAAGAGAAATGTATTATCTACGATTGCAAAATCCTTCGACCCACTAGGTTGGCTAACAACTTCAATTATATTACTTAAAATATTAATGCAAAAATTATGGTTGGCTGGCTTAGAATGGGACGAAGAATTACCTGTTGATCTTAAAAAAGAATGGATTACTTACCTTGATCATTTCGGACACAGTGAAATCATTCAGTTCCCACGATGGTTCGGAATTTCCGATTATACAACTAAACGGGAGCTGCATGGTTTTAGTGATGCCTCTTGCGCCGCTTATGCTGCAGTGGTGTACTTCAGGGTTTTGGGAGAAGATAATAACATAAGGGTCTACCTTGTGACAGCCAAATCTAAGGTTGCGCCTGTAAAGCAAATTTCTCTTCCCCGCCTAGAACTCTGTGGTGCAGTACTCTTAGCTAAAATTATTCAACATGTCAAAATTGTTTTTAATATACCCGATGAAGACGTATACAATTGGACAGATTCCACCATAGTTTTGTCGTGGCTACGTAAAACTCCAAATACTTGGACTACCTTCGTGGCCAATCGCACATCAGAAATTTTGACTCTCACTAATGTTAATCAATGGCATCATGTTAGTTCCACAAACAATCCTGCTGATTTGGCATCACGCGGAATATACCCACATGATTTACAACAATCAAAGTTATGGTGGAACGGCCCTCAATTTTTGTATCATGAAGTCGAATATACCCTTTTGACATAACTTCAACAGATTTAGAAATGAAATCGACTGCTAAAATTTCATCTAATGTTAATTTTATTGAAAATGACAAGACTGTTTATTTGAATCGATTCTCAACGTTGTCTAAATTAATTAGAGTCACTGCATACTGTTATCGTTATTTTAAGTTATGTAAAGCTAGGATAAACAACACACCATTTACCGATCCAGTTTATTTGACTAGTAAGGAGCTTGATGAAGCCTTTAATCGTTGTATTAAATTGTCCCAATCCGTTTCTTTTCGAGATGAGATCTGTAATTTGTCGTCAGGTAAACAAGTTCTTAAATCAAGTAAAATATATGCACTTCACCCGTTTATTGATGACGAAGGTATTATTCGTGTTGGTGGTCGACTCGCTAATGCAGAGATTCCAAACGATATGAAAAACCCTATTCTTTTAAGTAATGATTGCGCTCTTTCTAAACTTATTGTTTCCAATGCACATTTGAAATCTCTGCATGGAGGACACCAACTTACTTTAAATATTATTCGACAAAAATTTTGGATCATACGAGTAAAAAATCTTGTAAAAACTGTAATCCACAGATGTTTGATATGTTTTAAACAAAAGGCTAATCCACTTGCACCTTTTATGGCAAATTTACCGAAGTTTCGTATTACGCCAAGCCGTCCTTTTCTCACAAGTGGAGTAGACTTTTGTGGACCTTTTACTATGAAACTGTATCCTGGTAGATGCAAAAAGGTGTGTAAATCTTATATCTGTTTATTTGTGTGTACCGTAACTAAAGCCATTCATCTAGAGTTGGTTACGGACCTCACTTCTGCTGCATTTATTGCCGCATTTAGGCGTTTTACGGCTCGACGTGGTCACTGTAAAGAAATTTGGAGTGATCACGGGACGAATTTTGTAGGCGCATCACGCGAACTAAACAAGCCTTTAAGAATTCAAAATCTCAGACAGTAACTGAAATTTCTGAAATTCTGGCTAACGATCACACACAATGGAATTTCATACCTCCTAGAGCTCCACACTTCGGCGGAATTTGGGAGTCCGGAGTGAAAAGTATTAAGGGACATTTGAAGCGGGTTATAGGCCAAACGTTTCTCACTTACGAAGAGCTAGCTACCCTCATAACTCAGGTCGAGGCTTGCATTAATTCTCGACCCCTCACCCTTATAAACTCCACTCTTAATGAACCACCTTTGACTCCAGGTCATTTTCTTGTTGGAGAACCCTTAATCGGTGTTCCAGAACCTTCTTTACTTGATGTAAAAATCAGCCCGTTAAATCGTTGGCACATTATTCAACGTATGGTGCAATGCTTATGGCGCCGTTGGCAAAACGAATATTTAACGACCCTGCAACATCGTTACAAATGGAACACTGCACGGCCAGACCTCCCAATTGGCACTGTAGTTTTAGTAAAAGACGATTTACTTCCACCTGGAAAATGGCTTTTGGGACGTGTAGTTCAGAAACATCCAGGCACCGATGGTATAACAAGAGTTGTTACCTTAAAGTATAAGGGTAGTGTCTTCAAGAGACCAATTGTAAAATTATGCCCTCTACCCCTAGATGAGTCTGACTCACAATAATTAAATAATTTCTTATTTGTTATATTTAGTTTTTCTCTTTTTGTTTTACACAACGCTAAGGACTTGAGTCGTCCTTGGCCGGCGGGATGTTTAATCCATTAGACATAAATTATTGTTATTTTTGTTTTCCACCTTCACCACTAGATGGCGCTGGGCCAATATTAATACGCGCTATGGTTTCGTTTTCTGTATTTACATAGTCTGGCTGATGCTCAAGCCCATCGAGTGTTCTTTCTTATTTCATAGTGTTGTGTGATAAATAAAGTTACGGTGATACTAGTGTGAGTGTTTGATTTACTAACTGTATAAAAATAATAATATCCTTTATTTCAGAAAATAATTCCATAATAAATTAAATACTACTTATTACATAACAATTATTAATATTAGATTATAATAATTAAATGCGACCGCCTATGGCCATCAACATGCAATTTCTTAGTATAGGGCAGTCGGGACGTGAGGATATCATCCTTAGGATGCTGTTGTTGCTGTTTCGCACACGTTGCAGCAAAGAGGCAGTCTTTTTCCGCATTATTGCATAAAAGTCATCTGTACGTGCTTCTGCGAACATGCCGGATGCACTGCATCTACGTGGCAGCCTCAGCAGCATCCTAAAGATGTTATTGTACTGGATGCGCAGAGTTTTAATGGTCCCAAGGTTATATTGCACCCACAGACTGCTGGTGTAAAAGCTTTGGCAGATGGCTTTGAAGATGGTTATTTTAACCATCCCACAGCAACCTTTCAATTTTCCGGAATAAAAGTATCGAAGATGTTGACCAGGGATTTAAAGTATCACCATGCAAAATTTCATTGAAATCTGTCCAGCCATTTCGAAGATTAGCCCGTGTAAACAGACAAACAGATAAACAGACAGAAAAACAAAAAAATAAAAATAAAACATATTTTGGTATTTTCCCTCCTTTTACATCCCCCTGACTTGGTGTTAACCCTCTGTGACAGACGTGAGCCAATGTTTACAATTTTTCTGACGTAGTAGTCTAGCAGACACCTTTTCTAAATTAAATAATTATTATAATTTTTAATTTAGACCTTTTTTATTTAGCTTATTGCAATCTATACTTAGGAAACAATTAAAAAATTTAAAAAATACGCGATTTTGTAATCAGGTTTAAGTGATAGAATCCTTTATTGCTCATGGCATAAAAAGAACAAACATTTCAAATGTCTTCGCAAATAATTAAAATAAAATATATAACTGGAATATTTTTTACTTTTCTCATTAGTTTCGGAGTAAATATGAAACAAGTAATATAAAGAAACAGACATCAGTTAAATTTACTGGTAGAGTCAAAAGTTATACAGCCTCAATATTTTTTAATTTTTGTGAACCAATTTGACATACATACATTGGCATATAAATATTAGTTTATTTTACTTAATTCTCAATTTCTAAATTTTATCTATATTGTACATTAAGCTAAGTAGATAAATGAAATAAGTAGCTAAGTAAATTAAATAAGTCTTATGACGTCAACAATTTTAATTAATGTTTTAGTGACAAATAATGTCTGTCAGACTACCACGTCAACAAAATTGGGAAAAAGAAATCTCAAATCAATATTCAAATTAGATAACTATTGTATTTTGGCTTAGGTAACACAACCCGGTGGATTGTTGCCTCTCTGTTGACGAAGTGTATATTGTCTTTTAGACGAATAAATTATCTGCATAAAACAAACAAAATTATCGATTCTACTGAAGTGGTAGCCTGGGAGACACTATGGAAATTTTACGATATTACTGACGTGGTAGTCTGATAGACTCTTACGGTACGGTGACGTGGTTAGTATAGTGGTCACTTTTATTCATTGTATTGTAATCACTTTTACTCGCAAGAAATCCCCAATTCTTTTCGATTACTGTGTTTGCGGTGGAAGTTTTGTCTAGAAGGTCTGAAGCGAAGGACCTCGGTGTTATTTACGACAGCTATGACGATTTATTTACGAAACTTTGCTATGATTTCGAAAAAGTGCAACCAATTGTTGGGTTTCATTCTTCGCACGGCCAGTAACTTCAAGCGACCTAGCAGCTTAATTTATCTTTTCAGATCCTTCGTGGTAAGTAGATTGGAGTAGGTATGCCTCAGTCGTATGGTCTCCACAGTATGCCGTATCCATTGACAGTAGCGGCTTTAGGGGGGGGCGCGTTTGGGCGACGGCCCAGGGCGCCTGACGTCAAGGGGCGCCGCTGGCGCCCCTTGTTGTCCGGCGAGGGGCGCCACAGGCGCCCCCTGTTGTCCAGTGAGGGGCGCCACAGGCGCCCCCTTGTTGTCGGTGAGGGGCGAAGAGGCGCCTCAAAGGGTCGTCATAAAAGGCCGCCGCAGGTGCCTCTTTATTTATTACACGCTAGCTTTTGCCCGCGGCTCGCTCGCGTGCTTTTTCCCGGAATGATAAGTACCCTATGGGAGTAGTCAGTACTTCCAACTATGTGTATGCGAAAGATGGAAGATTGGTTCAGTAGATAAAGCGTGACGAGGCAACAAACAAACCAACAAATTCTCTTTTGCATTTATAATATTAGTTAGGATTATTTTGAGTTGGCACAAATTGGTCGTAAGAGAAATCCAAAAGCGCTTACGCTTAGGCCCTTTGTGCCAACTCCGCCATTTAAAAAAAAAAAATTAAAACAAAATCTTCGACTATCGATTTTTATATGTTTATTGAACCTGCTCTCAAAATTTCGCGGGAATCGGTAGTGAAATGCGACCTCTAGAGGAGAACACAAAATACACAGACATAATACCAAAGCATTCTAGGCAAAGCTCCTGTGAAATTGCAAAATTTTCACACGCGTGGAAAAATATCGAACGCCAAAATCAAAAATTCAGAAAAAAATGTTTTTTTTTTCACTATTTCGCACTTTTTTTCGTTTTTGACTTTCTCGAATAATTCTTTTTGCACCTTATAGCTCTCGTTAGTCCAGTGCTAAGTAATAAAAACTTGTGTTACAGGTACTTCAATCTTATCGATAGTCGTCTGAGACACGAGGCATATTTTTTACCCTTTGCCTTTTTTTCCTATGGGTTTGAATAATATTTAGGGGGCGCCATAGAAAACTCGCCCAGGGCGCTGGTAGTGCTAAAGACGGCTCTGTCCATTGACTTACTTGAATCTGTACAGAGACGCTTTCTTCGTTTACTTTCTAGACGTTACGGTTATAAAAGGAAACTTACGACGTATCAAGATCGTCTTGTATTTTTCAAATTGGAAAGTATAGAAAAGGGACGCTCGTTACAAAATTTTATACACCTCCACAAAATAATACATGCCCAGCTGTCAACCTGAAGATGATTCAAATTGTTATTGTAATACGAAGAGAAAAGTGTGGCAATTATGAATAAAAAATGATATCTGTCTGGCAAATGTCCACCACGAGCACGCTGACAGATGTCGATTCTTTCACCAGTTTAAATCACTTTTTGGCAAAATGGCGGGTCTCACATCACGGATTTTGAGTTTTAAAAGGCTGCAATCGATTCGATTGGCTCTGTATAGACTTTGTCCTTAACATAGCCCTACAAAAAATAACACTTAACCGCTGAATTTCGTGAAATTATGCGATCGGGAAATTACGTTTGCAATAAATTGATCGTTTCATTGGCTGTGTGACATGTGGCAAAAAACTTTGGTGAAAGAATCGACATCTGTCAGCGTGCTCGTGGTGGACATTTGCCACATATTATTTTTCATTCATAATTGCCAAACTTTTCTCTTCGTATTACAATAAAAATTTGAATCATCTTCATCAAAATTATTTGTTTTATTTTGTTTTAGAAAACAAAGTTCTTGTTGAAAAACCCTTTACATACAGACAGACAAAACTTCTACAGAAAATGGTTTTGACTTCTATTAGCCGACCCCTCATTGTTTTTTTTTTCTTAAATATCTTCTATGTACCTACTCGTACAAATACAGATTAGTTACAGTTTTATATATTGACTTCTATGTACCTACTCGTACAAATACAGATTAGTTACAGTTTTATATATTGACTTCTATGTACCTACTCGTACAAATACAGATTAGTCACTCGTCATTCGCTAGCCGATGCGACCTGACATGCCAAATTATTAAAATTATTTAATTGCTGAAGTGTGACCTACATTTTCGCGCAAGTAGTGACAAACGTATTGAGTGACTAACTATTTGTCAAATTAAAATGTTGTGAGTGATATAACTAGGAACAGTTATGGAAGATAGTCCCTCCACCTTCAACCGCAGTATGCTAACGCGCCGGAGTCCTCCGCCGCCGCCGCCTGCGCCTGCGATTCTAAATCCTGAGCCTAAGCCGAGCACTGTCCAAGAAGATGAAGCCCCAAAATTAGTTTCTACTGCTGAGATCCAGAACTGGATGGCATCCATTGAAAAGTGTCTGAATGAGGTATGTTCTATATCTTCCGAAGGAAAATTAAATACCGAACAAAAATTACGCGTCCATAATCTATGTCGTAAAGTGGGTCATAGTACCTCACAAATGGCTGTGACTTACCAATCCCTGAAACAAAAAACAATTCAGGCCTACGACTCCGTTCAAGCTCTTATGGAGAAGCAGACCATTACGGAAAAGATCGAGGGTCTCGAACAAACTATCAAGCAATCTAAGCTGTCCACTGCACATGTATCGTTTGCCGAAATGGTGAAAAAGAGCTCTCATACCTTTATACAGCCCTCAAATATTAAATCAGTGGCTATTTATCCCACTGATCAAAAGAAATCAAGCGAGGAAACAAAATCTTTAGTTCAAAATATAATTAGGCCAGAAGAATTGAAACTTCATGTTCGAGGACTGCGCAAAACAAAAAATGGTGGTGTTATAATAAGTACGGCTTCCAAGGACGACGTTGATAAGCTAAAAAAATCAGCACAGTTAGCGAGTTCCGGCCTTGTAGTGGATGACTCATTAAAAAGGAAACCCAGAATAGTAGTCATTGGTGTGCCCTCAAATATGCAGGAGAAGGATGTCTTCACCTGTCTCTATGCCCAAAATTTAGCCGAGAAACTTCCTGATTTGACGCTAGAGAAATTTTTGTCCTCAATAAGGTTAAGTCATAAATCCGGGAAGAAAGACTCCCATTCTTGCAATTACGTACTAGAAGTGACCGCACATATCCGGAAAGTAATCATGTCACTAGACAGATTATTTGTGAATTGGTCGTCGTGCCCTGTTAGAGACTTCACTCTCGTTACTAGGTGTTTTAAGTGTCAGCAGTATGGACACGCAGCCAAGACCTGTCGAGCCGAAGCCAGCACGTGCGGACATTGCGGACAACTGGGTCACGCGGTTAAGGACTGCTCAAAAACGTCAGACTTACCAAAATGTGCTACGTGCTTACATTTTAAAAAGCCGTGTGATCATAAAACGGGTGATTCTGATTGTCCAGCCAGACTTATTGCTGAAAAAAGGTTTATTCATTCAATAGACTATGAAGGCGCCTAAGAGCGCCACCTTTAACTATTTTTAAGAACTAATATAGTTTACTTTTAAGTAGTTTCATTCATATAATATTTATGTCTTCTAAGTTTATTAATGATTTAGACAATATATCTATCTCCGAATCAAATTTTTGTGAGGCGGAAAGATGTCAAGATAAATTATCATCTTATATAACTAATAACTCATTGATTATTCTGAATCAAAATATATGTAGTATTTCAAAAAACCTCCCACAGCTTCAATTACTGATGAGTAGATTAAATATTCATCTGGATATAATTGTTCTTACTGAGTGTTGGCTCTCTACGAACACTAACTCACAGATACCATGTCTAGATGGATATAATTATCACTGTAGTATTAATAATACCTTACAAAATGATGGAGTGGTAGTTTATGTAAATCAGTCTCTTTCTAATGTCGTTTCTATCTCACATACTCTCCTGAATTGTAACAGCGTCATCCTGAAAATTGGCCATACTGCCATCATAGCAATTTACCGTTCTCCTTCTTATCAACAAATCTCAAATTTTCTAGACTCTTTGGATACTATACTTGTTAGTTTAAGCACCTTCAAAAATATAATTATTACTGGAGATATAAACATAAATATTGCAGACGATAGTATAGACGATCGTAGTCCCGAATACTTAA
>JAEMBS010000366.1:0-26062 GCA_018467065.1 Ephestia elutella
CATTTTTTGGTGGGAGGGCCTTTGAATGCCCTGCCCGAATACCCGTGGAAGGACGAACGCGTATATCGGTTGTCGCGTTTTCAAATGTTGCAGCAAATGAGCCAGGACTTTTGGCGTCGCTGGTCGCTTGAATATTTGCATTTGCTGCAGCAAAGAGTGAAGTGGACAGACAGGACTGAGCCTCCCAGGGAGGGTGATTTAGTATTGTTAAAAGAGGCAAATTTGCCCTCATTGCTTTGGCGACGAGCTCGCATATTACGTTTGATTCTTGGCGGAGATGGCACTCCGCGTGTGGCTGAGGTGTTGGTCGACGGTTCGATTTTAAGGAGAGGTGTGACCTCTCTCGCCCGCCTTCCCGTAGAGTAAGCTAGCGGTCTGCTTCTCAGACCGGGACGGGGGGATGTTTGTAATATAAATGCTTGAAACGAAACGCGGGCGTTTCGCATTGCTGCCGCTAGGCGGCCGCGGGGTTCTCATGGCAAGGACCCGGCTTGCGTCGCGAGACGGCCATTTTCAGTAGCGTTTGGATCGCGCGCGTGTGAGGTCATACCGCGTGATATATCCCCGCCGGTGCGGGTCGACCATCTTGTTGGTCAGTTTTACGACCGCGTGTGAACGGTCTGTTAACTAGTTTGACTTGTGATTGTTTAATTGTTAGTTTGAATTGTAATTGTGTATTTCATCGTTGTTAAATAACTAATAAGCTCGCTATAATTTGTGTTGTGCGAAAGAAATGTACTTAGACTGTTTGCTGTGATACGGGAATTGTGGCTGCCTGCTCACATCCAGCCGTCGTCGAGTGGACCTTCTAGAAGAAAGACAGGTATTTGTTCTGGGGACTGAAATCTCAAGGGGGTAGTTTGGGTGATTAGGGACCAACCCCCCCCCCTCTCCGAAGAGACTCGAAGTTGGATCAGGGAGATTCAAATTGGTGAGTTGAAGATTAGTTATTAAGTTAGGTTTAGTGTAAAGGGCCCTGTAGCTCCCGTTATAAGCTATGGTGGTAGCAGTCTGCGTATAGGTTAAGTTAGGTTTTAGTCGGACAGACGTAGTGTCGGGTCGAGGTTTTTACCGGTATTTTTTTTACCCGGTAAATTTTTCGGTACCGAACCCTCCCGCCATTTCGTTTGCCCGGATTCTCTGCGCACATTAACAAACTTACATATCTCTAATATATAAATCCCAGTTAATGTTAATATTTTATTCTGAGTACTTCTAACTATATGTATGCGAAATTTCAGGCAGTATGGTTCAGTATACCTATAAAGCGTGAAGAGGTAACAAACAAACAAACAAACTCACTGTCGCATTTATAATATTAGTTTGGATTAGGATTAGGTTATCTTTACCACTTTTGAAATAGAAAAGAAAGAAAAAGTATTTTCTAACAAGGTTAAGAGACGATGATCACTTTTAAGAATGTTTTATTCTCAGCGTTAATTTTATTCATCGACTTTTATTCCATGACCTGAAATTTCATCTGTGTTTTTGGTTTGAAAATTAAAATTCCCTATTTCACATTACAAAACAACAATTTTAATTGCTCCAATTATATCCCAGAGCGTGTACGTACAATCAGTGAAATTATTCGTGATATTTACAATTATATTGCAACGGGATTGCTAAAACCATAGTAGCAATAGCTTTTGTCCCCAGTCGATGATAGTAGATATTTTTTAAATATGTCTAATTAGATTGCTATCAAAGTCACAAAAAAGAAATTTAGTAATTATATACGTTCAAATACGCAACTAAATTATTCGTTCCAGGAAAAAAATGTAGATGTGAGGAAATGATGTGAAAATAAAATCATACGGCTTATCAAAAAAAAAATTAAAACCCTTAAATAAACTCAGTGTTGTAAATTAAATAAACAACGTCAAAATTCGGTTATAAAATGGGTCAAAAATTAAACGAATTGCTAATAAACTTTACTTGCTAGCTACGCAGTTCCATTCCCAAGGGAATTTCATGAAAAAAGTACTCTATCTGCTCTCAAATCCCAAGTTTACATCGTTTCATCGAAATCCGTCAAGTAGATTTAGCGTGGAGGAGAAAAAATATCCAAATATACTTTCATATTGTATTCTATCTAAATATCTAAATAAACCATAAACAAGTAAAAAAAGTAGCAAAACTAAATAAAATATTTTCTTTCATATTTATTTATAAGTAGAATTAGTATTAGGTATTTAGTAAATCATTGTTGCATTTACATAAATTACAACTAATGTATTATTACCTATGTTTTACAGATAAATAATTGATTGGATTGGTTCATTTATAAGTTCATCCTTTATATGTATTTGCTTGATCATTTTAACTTAGTAACTTTCCTACGTCATTCGGAGAAAATCAAATACTTTCATTCTTATTTACTAAGGAAAGAACTCCAAAAAGGCCATGAAGGATTTCGCTGAATGTTGTTATAAGCATTGGCCCGGACGGAACAAATCGGACGAGGCTTGTACCTTTCCTGTTGACCTAGAATCATGAAGACGGAATGAAGAAAAATCTTTCAGTAGGATGAAAGTTCAAAAATCTTACATGTTTATTTAATCCCACTTTTTGGGCAACTTTTGATGGGTTACCCCAACTGCTCGTGAAAAGATTTACGTACATTTATTACGGTACTGTTTTGACAGTCTAGTCAGGTAACGGTTTACTTAGTTGCCTACGTCCATAACGTGAAAAATCCTAAAATAATAACTGGTTGACCCTGTCAAAAACGTGACTTTTTCCATTAAAACTTTCGGAAATGCATCGGATCAAATATAATCGGAGTTTTGGAGCAACTTTGTGTAACCAACCCTGTTTGTGCAAAGTTAGTCGGATTTCGGTCACAGTTAGCCATTTCAGCACTCTATAGTGCTCAACCGATGGAGGAGTCTCTTCGTTCAGCGAAATTACTAATTTTATAAAACTAGGTATCGACCGCTGCTTTGTCCGTGGTGGGTTCTGATAGACAGGCCTACGACGGAAAGACTGAGTATTAACCTACTAAGCATTTAAAATATCAGTATAGCAATATGGTTTTTAAAGTCAATTATATTAAGTATAGCGACCATTATCGAATTATTTCATTAATAATTTCAGAGGAGTCCAAGTTAATCATTACCTGGGGGCAGGTCACAATTTTTAAATCGATTGATATCTCCATGCATCAGTAGCACCAACTACATGGATTTTATATAAATTTCTTTCGTTAGGGAAATGCTTCAGAAATTTCTTTGCAATTTATTTTCAAAGAATCCGACATCAGTATTCTGAGTAACGGAATGGAAATATCTTAAGATTGTTGACATCGGTACTATCTGTATTTTGTCATTTTATCTGCTTTTAATATTTTCTTTTGTACGAAACAAAAGAAAATAATAAAAGCAGAGTTAAGAATATGAACTAAGAAAACGGATTTAAGAGTGCCGTTAGTAATCTCAATGAATAAACAAGAATCCGGTTGCACGTTCGCTTGAGCGAGTTTCCTCGACCCGAATTCACATTGGTTTAGTAAATTGTCGAGTTAAAACATTGCGGAAGTTTATTTCATCAAACTTATCAGATTATACAAACTTAAAACAAATTCACCGGACATTTTTTTCGAGGATAATTGATATATTGGCTTGGGCTTGGACCTAGACTAGACTATAACAGACAGAACCCATATGCATGCCCGACTCGCACTTGGCCGACAATTTTTCTCATAGGTTCCGCTTCCGAGGGAGTTAAAGATATCAAAATTTCGCAAAATTTTAGCTTCGGTCGCTAGGTTATTTTTTTTTATCTTGTAATTATAGGGTTTTATCTATTCTTATAAATAAAATCTGGCCTCAACAATAACGAGTTCTACAACAGTTACGATTGCACTAAACATTATTTTATGGCCTTTAAAAGGTGGTATGGAAAATTTTGTTAAAACTTATATTTAAGTACCTTGATAGTTTATACATACATCCATACTAATATTATAAATGCGAAAGTTTGGATGTGAGTTTGTGAATTTGTGAGTTTGTGAGGATGTTTGTTACTCAATCACGCAAAATCTACTGGACGGATTTCGATGAAATTTGGTACAGAGGTAGATAATGACCTGGAATAGCACATAGGCTACTTTTTATCCCGGGAAAAAGCACTGTTCCCGTGGGAAATTCACGCGGGCGAAGCCGCGGGCAAAAGCTAGTAGTATATAAGTACAACCAAACATATTTTGTATCAAAGCTAAAACCACAGAACTCGAACAATATGAACCGCGTCTAGTTTATGACTCAATAATATAGACCGTAACGCCTGTCTCGGATCCCACTTCGTTCTACAATTGAGTCATCTGGGATCCTCTCAGTTGCTTCAGGACTTCTGAATAATTCCGCTTTGTAGGTAACAAGGTACAGTTTTGTATGTCCTTTGAAGAAAGGGTCCAATGGAGATGGAATCCGCAATTATTTCTGATAAAATTCTGTTTCTGAAACGGCTTTCAAATTGCATTTTTAATTTACTAAAGTAATTTTTAATAAGAAGTTGAAATGTTGTCCGTTCTCTTTTGAAATACTTAAGCTACTAATGCCTATATATATTGTGTTTATAGCTGAATAGTTTTAATACTATTAGCATTCAAGTAAATTGTAATGGTGTGAAAATAATTACGAATCAAAACTACAATGTTAACAAAATAATTCAACCTTCCCCGAGACTAGTGCATTTAAACATACAAAATATAACCTCACATTTAATTCAATTATGTCTGGCACTAGCGTTAAAAAATAAAGTGTACCTAAATGTTAAATGTGATAAATACAAAGTGTTAAATAGATTCGGAGCCGCCAGCAAATTGCAACCACATTCAGCACCATCCAGTCCACAAATTACAAACTAATCATAGTCCGCCAATTGGGTATCTGAGATAAGGTCATTTCCGAATCCCGACCGCGTTTAATTCCGGACTCCAGCCCGTAAATGCCTCCTCGCCAATTAGCTTTTATAGCCCTTGTGGCCCGATAACTACTAGACTTACTCTATCTTGAGGAGCGCCGTTATGTCCTAGTAAACACTATCGTATCAAGATATTGTGGCCCAAAACAATAAAATGATCGTACTGTGCTTGGTGTTATTTAATGTTGACATTGTATAGAAAGTAGCGTATTAATAGAGGTAAGGTTTATGTCTCTTCATTACTCTATGATGTTTTTAGAGCTTCTGTTGTGTTCAGAGTTAGGTTTTTTTTTCAGTTAGGTACTGTTGTTAATATACTTACTTAGAACTATTCGGAATTTCGGCATAACATGTGCTATTTTAGGTTTTAATCTACCCTTGTACCTACTATATTTTATCGAAATCTGTTCAGTAGTTCTTCTTCTGCTTAGCGTGTCGACTCGGCGGGTCAAATTTGTGATGACCAATATGACGCCACAGATACAGCATTATCTGTTGCGTCATACAGGTCTTTTAGCGTACAGGTAGGACACGCTGGGCAAGATAGTAAATGTGCCATAGTTCTAAGATTCTAACAAAGATCTATTCCCACATAACACGAGGTTTCCCAAACGTCAGCAGGTCATTTTGTAAAGTAAATTACAAATTGCATGTTAATAATAATACTAGGAATAATAATACAAATTATATATAATTAAATAATAATACAAATTGCATGTTAATAATAATAGGACAACCGCATATTAATAAAGAAGCGTCGAATAAGTGGCTTAGTACTGGTTATCTATTTCCGGAAACTGAAGGTTTTCTTACCGCTATCCAGGATCAGGTCATAACTACAAGAAACTATAGAAGGTATATAATAAAAGATAGGACCATGACTAATGATAATTGTAGGAAGTGTCATAATAAACCTGAGACTATACAACACATAACGGGGGCGTGCATCACGCTTACGAAAAATGATTACACACACAGACATAATCAACTAGCAAATATCATTCACCAGAAGCTCGCAATAAAACATAACCTATTAAATGACACTTCTACTCCATATTATAAATACATCCCCCAATCTGTTTTAGAAAATCATTCTCACAAGCTCTATTATGATCGAACCATTCTTACAGATCACACAATTCATAACAACAGGCCCGACATCACACTTTTAGATAAACACAATAAGCATGCATATATTATAGATATCGCAGTTCCCAATACACACAACATACAGTCAACAATAGAAGAAAAAATTAGGAAATACACCGAGTTGCAGGAAGAAATCAAAAGAATGTGGAAGATTAATTCAGTCTCAATAGTCCCTATTGTTATCTCCACCACTGGAGTTATACCATCAGATATTTTCAACAGATTAAATCAATTATGTCTACCTAAATTTACTTATATGACCTTACAGAAAGCAGCAATATTAAATACCTGTCGTATAGTGAGAAAATTTTTACAGTTAGATTCAGAAAATTCATTGATCTCCTCATCGTAAAAATAAATATATGTGGGTTAGCACTTGGCTCAAAAAGCCCGTGCTTTTCTCTAAATTTACCAGGCTAGTCCTGAGAATTCCAATTGGAAAAACAACAATAATAATAATAATTCTTTATTTCACAACCAAAAAGCAAAATACACAGGGATACATTATAACAAATTTGCTCCATTTACCAGCCGGCAACAGTCCGTGTTGCAATAAAAGGACAATAATATGTCCTTTTATTGCAACATGCCATTAATTTGGACTCGTAAATCATAATTACACGAAATGTCAAGTTAATATTTGTGTAGTAGATATTCTGATTGCTAGTAATTCAGCAAATTGATCCGTTCGAAATTGAACGATTTATCAAACATGGGAGGAAGCAAATTGGGCGACCGGAGCAATACATCAAAGATTTCTCCTTCCCGACCTCTCATACTTATACTACATCACTCTGTACACATATCTGGAAGCACCCATTTATTTTCTGAAGATCTTTGTGAATGGGGTTGCATAGGTCAGATTTGATCATCATAACGTTTGTTTTTTTAAGATTGAAGCTAATATAAGTATTGTTCATTAATTAATTAAACTTTTCATTTCAAACCTTATAAAAGAAAAGTTATGCCAAAGAACGTAATTGCCCGGCAGTTGGAATAGAATAACCGTACTATTTATCATCTTTGAATCGATCTGCGTAATTGTTTTAAAGTTGAATACGTACGGTATCATTCTACTTATAATTAATTAATTAAAACAATAACGTTTGAGTGGATTCTGAATTCGTTTCAAGATAGTCTCGACAATGTAGTATAAGAAAACGTGTCGATTCTGTAACCGGAAATTGAGTTTGTTCATCTTGATTGCCCACTTGTAGAGTCAATAATAATGTAGATAATAAATTTTCATTAGTGCTCTGCTCCACTCTTTAGATTAGACGTAACCATTCTTATCAGCTCGCATAATTTGAACATAACAAATCAACAATTTTTTTTTTATAAAAAGCGTGTAAATAATAATAATTCATAGAACTAGACGTCGCAGCGACAGGACTATATTCCCGACAATTTATGTATTCGTTCTCTTAATTAAATTATACGAAAGACTTTCCCGCGAGGTCTTTTAATGTTCCACTCATAAGATCGGAAGACATAAATCAACCCAGCTATTTGTTATGCCACGCCATGCTCGCTAAATTATAACGCGACGTCACTCTTCCCACGACGCTCCAATTGGGAGGCTAAATAGGGATGCCACACAACTATATACAAGTGTTGCCTATATTTTGATGTCATACAGTCACGCCATCAAGCTTACCAGCCCTTTCTTCTGTCACAATTTGATATTATTATTACTAGCGTTTACCCGCTAATTTATCTCTTACGAAGATACGTGACGTATAACTTCATCCTTGGTTTATGCTCTCCACTATTTTCTTTTTGATACTGTACTAATTGTGTTGTGACGTATTTTTTAAATTTAACTTTTTTTAAATAACTTATGGCATCGGAGCCCAAGATCCTCTTTGGGTCATCGACCCATAAAAGTAAGTAAGTAATTAAGGTAATTAATTTTATAATAATTTTGTATTCTGTAGCTCATCCGTTTCGGTTGGTAATTTTGTAAATCAAGTATCTGGTATAAGAAAAACAACATCCTTCAAAAGAAGCAATTACATCAATTTCCTGTATTTCATTATTGAGCTGAAATTATACATACTTTAGCTCCTGTAACAACTCTCCTAATAATTTAAATTAACCTTATACATACAATGTGAGTAAACCATTAATCATGTCCTACAGGATTTTCCTAAACAAAAAACGTCAAGATCAATAAGCAGGAACTTTCTTCTGGATTAAATTTGGATTTTCGATCCATGGTCTCGCTTCTAAATAAGTAAGTAACCAAGTTTCCCACCGCCTCCAAAGCCCAAGTAGTAACAAAGCGCAAAGCGGTGCCACAAACTACAGGCAAGTTTTCAGAAATTGTGCCACGTTAATATATTAATATTTTCATTGTCTGAAGTGTACCTGAAGAATCTTTTTAATTTTTATTTTTGAGATAGGCATTTTTTATATATCGATTCAAACGCGTAATGGTTTTACTTTTAACTGTTTTATTTTCGGGAGTGCCATATTAAAGCGAGCAAAGTTATGAGAAAAAGCTACTGAAATATATCCTAATCCTAACTAATATTATAAATGCGAAAGTGAGTTTGTTTGTTTGTTTACCTCTTCACGCTTTATCTACTGAACCAATCTTCCTGAAATTTCGCATACACATAGTTAGAAGGATGGAGTAGGACATAGGGTTATAGGTAGGACTTTTCATCCCGGGAAAAACCACTGTTCCCGTGGGAAATTCACGCGGGCGAAAGCTAGTGTGATTATAATTATTAAAAATATTATATACCTACTTAACATTTACCAGGTTCTCTCCATATTTAACGACTATTAAATTAGTGAGTAAAATTCTACTACGCGTTAAAACTTAACTTTTTGTCCTTTTTACCTACTAGGTCTTAGGTCCTTTTTACGTAGAATATCGAACATATTTTTTTATAATAATTATTTAGAAAACATTTTTATCATATAACAAAAAAAAAAAACAATCACTAACTAACTCGCCTTTTATAGTATTAGTACATTTATTTCTACAGTGGCAATACCTTATCGACCAACTTCAAAACAAGTAGTCTTATCTACACGTAGATTGAAAACGCAAATCAAAAACACATAAGTGATATACTACTTACTTTTTGCCAGGATACGTCCCCTACTTATTGTCCCATTAGGCGCAGCCCCCTGGTGCCTCTTTTACAAGAATTTGGAGACAAAGAGTGTGCGATGAAAGCCTTCCATTCAGCCCCCGGCGCTCGAGTTTAGGAGCTGTGTACTGAGATAACAGTAACTTCTCCTAAGTACTATTTCTCAACGTTTATGGATGTAAGATCTATGTTGCTTTGTTTTATTTACTGACTGTTTGGT
Organism: Ephestia elutella; assembly: GCA_018467065.1. Lineage (NCBI taxonomy): Eukaryota > Metazoa > Arthropoda > Insecta > Lepidoptera > Pyralidae > Ephestia > Ephestia elutella. The sequence goes on from JAEMBS010000366.1 coordinate 9,400, forward strand.
GGTTGGTAACTTAGAGTTATTTATTTATTTGTAAAACTTTATTGAACCAAGTAAAAATACTTATGAATTTGGAGACATAGATTGAAATCTCTAGAGAAATAGATTGATATACTGACATTATTATATTAACAAATAAAAAAGTGCGAAAAAGATTTGAATTACGTTTGCAATTATCGAATACTAGTTGCGCCCCGGGGCTTCGCTTCCTTAGGAATTTCGCGATATTAAGTTATCTATATGCTATTCCCGGTATTTTTCTACCCATGTAACTACCAAATTTCATCAAAATCCGTCTATTAGATTTTGCGTGCTTGAGTAACAAACATCACTCACAAACTCACATCCAAACCTTCGCATTTACAATATTAGTTGCGCATATTAGTAGGTTTTCAATTGAATATTGTATTAATTTATAATTATACATAAAATCCCTATTAAAAACTCAATATAACCATATAGCAATAAAAAGCCAGGTAAGTACCTAAGAAATACGGAATGCAAATGAATATACACCGGCTGCTGTAAACAACTTTCGCCCTTTAACTTTGGGAAAAGCGCAATTTTTCAATAGCCTCATCCGACGAGGCTTCAAGCAAAAAATATGAATGTAGTTTTTAAAAATTCCTAGCTGATATGCAGTGATGGGATTCTGAATATGAGTTCTTACTTTATATACCCCTGGGTTGGTATATAACTACTTGTACCTTTGACGGAATAAGATATTATTTAGGGTTCCGTACTTCAAAAGGAAAAAAGGAGCCATTATATGATCACTTTATAATAATAATAATAAATAATAATAGAGAGACTCTCGCTTGGCAGTTGGGTCAAGAGTCAGATTCAGAAGGCGGTACTCTTGGATACGGCTCGCATTGTGAGGAGATTCCTCTCGCTGGAGCCCTGACCACCGGTAGCTTGGGTCTTTGCCCCGCTACCGATGGGTTCCCCTTTTTACACGACTGACCAAAAAAGGAGTGTTATGTTTTCAGGGTTCATGTATGTATGTATGTAATTTCTTTATTCCACCATAAGTCCTGAACGGCTTAACAGATTTTGATGTGAGAGGTATTGTTAGATTCCTTGCATTAGCCCGAATGACATAGGCTATGTAAGATGTCAGTCGTGTTTTTTATTTTTAAATAATTAGCTTGTTTTATATTTTTAAATGTCTTTTATTTTTTGTAATATTTTATATTTAAAAATGTAAAAAAGGAATAAATAAATAAGATTCGTTTAATTAAGGTAACAAAGACCCATTAAATACATTAATTAAATACACGTCAGTCGCTCGAGATAAAATTGTACTAATCAAGATTACAAAATAAAATTAATTAAACTTATTTGTCCGTCTGTCTGTCAAATAAGCTTTTATCAGGGATGAATGATGTAAGACATTGCCAAATTTCATATGATTCTAGGTCAACGGGATGTACCCCATAGGCTGTGATTCCGCAAAATATGCGAAAAATCCGGACATATCTTGTAATTTTGTTGAATTAAAAGTTTGTCGTTTCGCACAATAGACCGGGAGCCAAGTACAAAAAACCTTATCTGATAAAAATATAGAAAATACCTTCTCTGTAGGGGTAGCAGACTTTTAGTAACTGCAACTGATCTTGGTCGGCTTCGGCTTAACTGACTAAATTTTGCGCAAATGGCAAAACACTGGTACAAAAATTCGTAAAAATACTTCGTCAAAAATTCAAGCACAAGCTTGGTTTCCGGAAGAATTACCCAGGGCATTCTGTGTACCACACCAGTGGTATCAGTAACACCACCCTGAAGCAATTTCATACACTTATCTATGAAGGAGTGCAAACCGACTTAGGTATTTCTTAAAAATCCTGACAATTAAATTAAAAAACTTGCTAAAATTGATGCTATAATTGTCAAATGTTACAAATGTTTCACATTTACCCTTTTAATAAAGAATTCAATTGAAAACCTGAAAGGCAAGCAAACAATACACGGCATGGACAAACACGCCAAATTACGGAATCATTTCTGTATTGTAATTGAATTTCAAAATGTACTCCGCATCAGCGTCGGCCGGCTGAGTATCGCAAGTAAAGATCTCCGAAACAAATTGCGGCGAGCGAGATAAAAAGGGTCCGTCCGTCATTTCGCAAACGAGCTACGGTGCACGCAAAAACACGAACCCTTTTGCTATCAGCTCCTTGAAAAAATGTATAATGTTCTTTCTTACTATGAACGGTTCCCAGTTCTCACTTCTTGACTTGTTTTTAGGATTTTATCGTACTGATAAAATGCGCGAAAATTCAAGTCTGTAAATGTTTCTCGGAAAATAGTGTATTGAAACTGATTAATAGCGAAAAATAGCGTATTTTTATTAGTGGAGTAATTAAAATACGTTATTAAATCTGAAAATGCAAAGCTTTGATATGTGAAATTTTATTTTCATGGAACAAAAATAGCTCATCATAAGTGATGAAGAAACGCCACTCTTCAAATTTTGGGTTGGAATTGTCCGCGTTGTCCCGATGCACTTATTAAGCTGCTGATGGGTCTCGCACTTTTTAATTAAGTTATAAAATCGGATTGAAACCATACCTTAGGTATTTGTTTAAAAAATCAACTTTTTTTAAACATGTGTTACATCAAAATTCAATATCATCATGCAAAAATTTATTGTTTACTAATAACAACTAAGTCATAAGTAAGTAATGTAAGACATGTTAAAAGTTGATGTTTTAATGCGGGATTAATCAATCACGCATATGTCAATTCCGCGGGATTGAATGAGCTGCGGGATTGTAATCCCTAATTCAGTGGTCACGCGTTTTTCATTATTAGGTCATTATTTGAAATAAGAAACTTCTGTTTTGTTGATAATGGCCATTTGAAATACCTATTTTATGATAAAGATCAAAATATGAGTCTCCTTAATTAGAATTGTTTTGCGCATACGAATATGAAGTACCTATTTATTGTAGTCATTACTTTATAGATCTTTACCACAAACTAATTAATTAAAATTTTCTCAAAATGTAACAAAACTCACCTTCTTGAACTATAATATTTAACGATCCTTTTAAAATTATATTACCTACTAGCTTTTGCCCGCGGCTTCGCCCGCGTGAATTTCCCACGGGAACAGTGCTTATTCCCGGGATAAAAAGTAGCCTATGTGCTATTCCAGGTCATTATCTACCTCTGTACCAAATTTCATCAAAATCCGTCCAGTAGATTTTGCGTGATTGAGTAACAAACATCCTCACAAACTCACAAACTCACAAATTCACAAACTCACAAACTCACATCCAAACTTTCGCATTTATAATATTAGTATGGATGTCTACCAAAATTATAGTGATTGTTTCATATTTAGTCCGGACTCGGTCTTGAGAGAACTTCGCTGAACAAGTACATTTATTAAGGCGTCTACGACTATACGAGCGACTTAGTTATTTTACGTTAGTATCATAGTTTTGAATACATTTGTATTTTAGTGTTTTTAAAATCGGCTTGGTAATGGGTTGTTGTCGATCATTATTCTCTCTCTCTCTCTCAGCCGAAAGACGTCCACTGCTGGACAAAGGCCTCCCCCAAGGATTTCCATAACAACCGGTCCTGCGATCATTATTAACTTTGAAAAATTTCCGAATGTTCACTCGGACACCTATTGTGTTTCACTCGCATGTTCGGCAAAAATATCTCTATTGATGATATATTTTTGATATTTTTGACAATACCAGATTCACAATATTTCTGTTATTATGTAACTTTAAAAGAAAAAAAAACAGTTTCAGTTTTCAGTTGGTTTATTTCAACGTCAATTGAATTTAATTAACAATTTTGTGTCGCTTCATCGACATGACTTCCAAATATTTTAACATCTTTTGTAACTAGTCCCTTAAGATTATCTAACATTAACATCCCCTATATAGTGGGAAGGATTGTCCATAAACTGTTTATTACTTATTGACTAACACTTAACACAATACTGTTGTTCAGTCAACATACTTATCAACTAATATTTATTAGAAATTCTAGAACATGCCGACGCGACGGAAGAAGAATTTTTCTTTGGAAGATTTTTAGTTCAGATACAGTGAACGTCTTTCCGGAACTGTTTGCGAGCTGAGCTCTGATGCGTTGAGCGTCAACGGAGAGGCAGCATCAGGTAATGCTACAGACGACATGCCAGTTACGTAAGGTGATCCTCTCAGAATAACTAATTCTTCACTAACAATAGGTCTAGATTTTTGTAAGTTTTCTTTAGTCTCCTTAGATGATGTAAATAATTGATTACCTATGGTTCGATATTCATCCAAAAAATGTTCTAACTGCATGACTTGGAATTCTAACTCTTCTGTAGTTCTGGAATAGTTAGCTCTTGAGTACTTTTGAAGCGAAGACATGTCTAACAGAGGTGTGGCTGACGGTGCACACAACCGCTCTTTTGTAGGCGAGGCAGGCAAACTGGGATTGTGACGACTCCGATTACTGCCTATCGTGAGGTCCGACGAGCTGTTAGAGCGGCGATTCCAAGATGATTGTCGATTTCTGTTTAACGGACGTTCATAAAAACCGGTAGAATCTCCTCCAGAACTATTTCGCCTGCTGTTAATTAATGGGCTACTGCTGTCGCCGTCTTTCCTTTTTCTTATAGTAAAATAATGGGGTTCATATTTGATTTCATTTCTCAGGATGGGACGTTCAAAAGAATTCATTTCTATCAAGTCCGGATAGTTTCTATCATTATCGTTAGAAGATATGTGACTATAAGAAAAATTGTGAGATTGAGGTCGGTTGTATATTTTGGAGTTGTTATTGTAATAGTCAGATGAACTTTTCTTTGGAGCGTTTAATTTATCCATAAGCATCTGTTGCGTAGTTTCGTGAATACTGTAAGTAAAAAAATATAATTATATCAATCACGTCATTATATTTATCTAACGATACATCAACACGTGTTATATTTTTAAAAGATGGTATGTTACAATTCTTCTAATACTACGTTCAAAACTTTAGATTAGGGTACATCAACAAATATATTATATGCAAATTAAATCGTACGTATCTTAAAATGCTCGCAAACACATAGTTTATTACTTGTTTATAGTACTTTAATTACATAGACACTTCACTGAAAGTTGGCTGCGACTGCGATACATCACGACACAAGTAAACAGCTAGTTTAATACAAATTAGATCAAAGTTTTATGAGCTTACCTTTGTATATGTCTCGGTATATGTAAGTCGTTTTCTGGCATTTCATGTCGGTAGTTTCTTGACTCATAATCTGATCTGTGCATACTGGGGGGTAAAGGTGTCACAGAGCTTATGCTATCTTGATTGTTGAAAAATCTGTCTTCCGGATCATGGGAAGGCACATTTCTATAATCGCCTCTCTTACGACTTATATCTGTTGGTGTCATCGTTAATTCAGTATCTCCTTTATTATCATGTAATCTGACTTCGTCATTTTGATATGTTACTACTATCTGTTCATTTAATCTATCTAATCTCCCTCCTTTTCTAGATTCAAGTATACACACTCCTATAAAACAAGAGCATACTATTATCACAGCAGTTATTGTTATTCCAGCTATTAAACCTTGTAATTTGTAACGAACTTCTGCTGACTTTTCCATAGTAAGTTCTATAACAACATCTGCTTTTCCTGCTCGGTTCTCTGCGTAACAAGTATAAGATCCAGCATCATGTATATCTGCTGATTTAATTGTTAAATTACTTGATTGACCTTCACTTTTGACTACGTAGTTTCTACCAGAATTGGCATTGGATGTCGAATTTGCCAACAACCGACCAGCGCGATACCATCGTATTCTGGGCGCTGGTATTCCAGATACTTTACAAATAAGAACTACATCGCTACCTTCTATCCCTCTAACTTTTTTTGTCATGACGTTCACTTCGGGAGTACACGCAAAATCATCTAAATCAATTCTATTCCAGGGTTGCGATTTTAGTCGAGGTGGTAAAGCACATTCAGGTGTAATTGTTACCGGCACATTTCTCTTAATCATCCAATCACGCATTGGTCTTAGAATGCAGGTGCATTCCCAGGGATTGCTTGAAAGTGTCACGTCTTTTAAAGTTCTCAATGGTGCTAATACACTGACGTTAATGACTTTTAACATATTTCTGCTTAATTCCAAATATTGCAGCGAACTCTCTAGACCAAAAAAGCTTCTGGGTTGTATTTCAGATATTTGGCAGGAACTCAGAGTCAGCCGAACGAGGTCTCGTAAATATTTGAAGGCTTCTGCTTTTAAAATTGATATTGGATTACCATTTAGTTTTAAATCTCGAAGATCCGAAATATAAGAAAAAGATAGAGACGGCACGTTCGTGAGTTTATTATTAGAGAGATCCAATTCTACAAGATTTTTCAGTCCCCAGAATGCACGAGGTTGAATAACTCGGATACTACAAGAAGAGAGGTAAAGCCGCTGAAGGTTAAGTAGACCGGTATTATTGAACACGTGGTCTTTAAGGGACGTGAAACGATTTTCTGAGACATCAAGCAGCTGTGTAGATGATAGTAGGCCGGTAGGGATGTTAGTAAAACCACCACGATGACATAAGGCTGCATCTTTTCCATTGCGCCATTTACACTCGCAGTGCTGTGGGCAGTCGGTAGCGACCGCTACTGCCAGAGTGAGAATCATAATCACCCACATACCCCGTCTTCGGTTACCCTGTGCCGAGTTTGTCGGCTTTCTTCTTCGGCGTCATGCCCTAAGCGAAGTTTTATCTGAAAAATTAGAGAACTTTGAGTACCTATATCTTAATAATTAACTCTCATTGGGTTGTAAGGCCAGTTGACTAAACTTTTAGGGCAAAAGTTTACGTAGACGTTACTTATCCTAAATTGCAATACAAATTAATTAATAAACCTACCTCAAATCCTCAACGTGCCTTGATGCTTCGCTGGGTAGCCAGCCTGAAAATAAAGAAAAAAAGTAATCAAATAAACATATTATTGGACTTAAATACTAGAAGGACCATATTAGAATCACTCATAAGTATTTACCCATTGTAAATCAAAAATTCATATTCTGTGTGAATGTATATGTGTGATCTTTTATTAGAGCATTCGTGCCAAAGACATTGGATTAATAACATAAAATTGGACTTAAATACTAGAAGGACCATATTAGGATCACTCGTATGTATTTACCCATTGTAAATCAAAAAGTCATATTCTGTGTGATATAATCTTTTATTAGAGCATTCGTGCCAAACAACCTATTTAAAATCATATATATCAGAAACAAGTGTGAGTTAGCGTTACAAAATGCTGACCCTTTTGAAGTACCTACTACGTCTCATCAGAAAATTGAGTAGGAAATAATAAGGTATAATCAGGATTAACAAGATTAGGTATAGTTTGCTTTTTTTCTGCTCGAAAATCCCTGATCGAAAGCTACTTAATAATAAATGGACAACACTTGATGAGCATTAACTCTGTGTAGAGAATTGAATGGATCAGAATTCAGAATACAAATGCCGTAGTGATTTCCAATATTATATATAGATAATATTGGTAATCACTACGGCATTCGATTCTCTACACAGGATTTTTGCTCATCTTATTATGCAGCTGTACAAAGAGTAATAAATGTATACTTCTTCTTCTTCTTCTTAGCGTGTCGACTCGGCGGGTCAAATTTGTGATGACCAATATGAGGCCACAGATACAGCATTATCTGTTGCGTCATACAGGTCTTTTAGCGTACAGGTAGTAGGACACGCTGGGCAAGATAGTAAATGTGCCATAGTTTAGTTAATGTATACTGGCAATAGCATTTTAAAAGGTTCTCTATTTTTCTCATCATTTGTTGTCGACATGCGACATGGAGAATTGCTAACCGTAAACTGACGGAAGAGTAACAAAGCAAAGGGATTATTAATTTTGTAATAAATGTAGTAATATCTAAATTACAAAACTTTACTTAGCAGGAAGTAGTAATGCGAATTGCAAAGCGCCATACAATTTATTTACAACACGTATTGCTTTAAATCAAAGTGCTTCTCGCACTTTGTTAGAAAGTTAAAGTTAGATAAAAGGGTTTTGGGAAATTTGAAACAAGAAAATCATCCTTTGAGAGATTTCCGTCGCCGTTACGCTTATTAAATAAAATAATTACTTATTAAATGAGAAAAATATTTATAACTTTTTTCGTCCTTGGTATCATCAGCGTGAATGTTGTTTATCGCGTTTCTATTATTTTCGAATAAATAAGTATGTAAGTACCACCATAAAAATCCTGTAATTTTTATGGTGGTAAAAATTCTAATTTTTTTTTTTTAATAATCATAAAATTAATAATAAAATTAAAATATGTAATAAAATAAAAAATCTAATATTTTTTTTTAATAGAAAGTATATCTAGCATTAAATTGTCAAATGACTCATGCCATTAATTGATGCTATTGTTTGTTGTTTCAATAATGTATTAATACTTAGATAGATAACCATAATGCGTGAAATAATCTCTCGTTATTTGCCTTTCCAATTAGCGCAATCAGGCATGCAATGACCAAATGAACAAAAATATAAATGTAAAAAATAGGCCAAGTTTTCATGTAAAACTAAAATTTGTGATGTGGATCGGGTGGTAATTTAGGATTATAATTAGACCCTTGAGACCCTTAGTTAGTAGTATGGCTTGACTGTTTTGTGTTCTTCGCAAGGTCAAATATTTGACAAAGCTATTTTATTTCTATGCTTATGGTGGCTAATGAATACTTGTTATATAGATATCCTTTATGCTTTATGGTGAGAACTTAGTGGCACATTTTGATGAAACTCGATAAACATATAGATTTTGGATTAAACTTGGCATATAACGCTTTTTGTTAAATTGAAATTGCGAAGCAAAATTTAAATGTTTTGCCAGACAATTCACAACCACAAATAAAGATAATTTTATTGCAGTTTTATATGTTATGGATCATATTAGTAATCTGAACGGAAATTATCGATTTAATTACTAAACATGTACTTATATTATTTACATACGAGTAGAAAGGTTATAAATCTGTGACAGCTTGTGATGTGACCCTTTGCATAGGTACTTGGCTAACACGCTGCCGAGTGTCTAGATAATAATTTACGTAATTAAACTGAAAAGGTAGGAGACCTATAATCATCTTTATATATATTTATTATTTATCTTTTGTTTTATAATATGAAGGTCATATTCGGAACATTTATAGATAGATAGCCATTTTGATTAGGTGTAGATATATTATAATAAATATAGTATTCCTCCTCATATTTCTAGCTTGCAGTTGTACCTACTTGAAGTGATTTGCTTAATAAGGGTTTAAGGATATGAATCCATAGTTCATTATATTAGCATAGATGATCAATTACAAAGGTGGAACTAGACACAAAGCAAATCAAAGGGAAATGTTCGTAAATTCCCATCCCCTATTAGCGCTCTTGCGACATAATTCAATAGCCATTTAATCATATCGGTTCGGCAAAACTGAGGCAACCTCATTTTGAAGAATTTATGCTGTGAAAGCAAAATACGTACTGAAAAAAAAATGCGATTGAACCTGAAACATAGAGGATTAATAGTTCTGTGTTGGAATAACTGTATTTGGTACTAGTTTTGCCCGAGGACCAAATAAAAAAATAGATTAGTCCAACTATAAACTTGGATTTGTAGAAACTAATTGTTTAATCTTTATGGTATAAGTATTTTTGCCTTGGAATTAATGTTGTAAAATAATAAAAGAAATATCCATAAATCAAAAGTCAAGCTCGGATTAAAATAAAATTTATGAGAGGAAACCTACCACCAATCAGAATTTGTGGCGGATCCTAACAGTCGATAAAAGAAACTGGGTTATCTCTTCACCGCGATGACTGAACTCATAGGTAAATTAAAAGGTACATTATCATGCGTACAATTATATCGTTAATTTAAAGTTGCTTCGTTCCTCTCGTAGGAATTTTGAGATAGGTACCTATTATATAAAATATAAACAAAAATAATATAGAAATATACATAAGCGGATCGACCACGACCATTGTTGAAAAGAACCGTAGAAAGATACCCATAAAAATAACCATGGATTGAATTTATATGGAGGATAACATGGAGTAAGCAAGTTATACCAAAGATAGCTTGGATTTATATAAAATTTTACCATCGAATAAGATTTAATAATAAAATAAGACCGATTTTTAACGATCCAATTTTAACCGTACTTAACATTTGCGTGTAGAAAGAACAGAGGTCATTCTGTGTAATAATTGTAGTATATTTTTTCCATATCACGCGATCGCGTGCTCTAGGCCGTGCCGTAGCTTGGATTGACCGGGAACCTCCACTTACGGCTCGCGGAGCTGTTACAGGTTACCGGTGGAGAATTCAATACAACAGTCAATCAATGAAAAAATATTGGCATCGTTTAGTTGTGTTTGTGCCACTGCACATAAAAATTAAATATGTCCCCAAGGCACAACTGGTAATGCTAACCGGACTTGCAGTTCCCCATAGTGTCACGCGGTTGTGCTACGGGCTCCGGGTAACAAACAAATACATCGCTTAATTTTAAAAGGCCTTTTTATTTTATGTAGGTATCCTTAGTACAATATATATTACAAACAAACAAGACTTATGATTTTATTTCGATATATGAAGTTAAATTGTATCCATAAATACGTCGGAACGTTTACATTAATTAAATTAACTGTGGTTTATTTTGTTAGTTAATCAATGGTTTAAAACAGTTTTCAAGACGGTACTCGTAGGAAATGCGTGAAAGTGACAATGTCACTTGTGTCATCCCCTCTTTGTAATGAATCCAACGTGTGATCGTTATGACATTATAGCGAGGCAGTCTGATTTGTGGCGCAGTGCGGTGCGGACGTGTCGTCCAGTTGTATTTAATTCTCTGTAGCTATGTAGTCAGTGTCAGAATAGTGTTATTGTCGTGTTACTTAGTGCGTTAACGATGTGACTATGTGTGATGGTGTTATCAGCGCGATATTGGAGATCTTAGTTAGCACGGAAGACCATTCAGTCAACTCACTGGTTGAAATGGATTGATCCGTGCGTGGAGTACGGTTCCTTGCCGTGGGTAGGTTAGGGTTGGACCCTAGCCATGACACGTGGACCAAATGAGAGGTTATTGCTAGATGATTTCTTAATCCGTTAATATCCGATGAATCCCTTGATGATTTGAGCTGTAACTTGAGACAGGAGTTGTTTACCCTGTCTATTAAGAGCTGTGCATGTTATTTTGGAAATACCCTCATCCTGACAGTTAATATTCGAACTGAGTCTAGTGCCCATACGTGTTTACCGCTCTGTTAAATCCATTTCTGAGCTCGGCCCCCCTGAACCTATGATCTGATTCTGATGATTCTGATGTTGATGATGAGTTCCATTTCGACAAATATAAATTGGATTAAAAATATTATAAATGCTAAATTACCAGTCTGTCTGTTTGTTACGCTTTGACGGCCAAATCACTGGGCCAATTATGATGAAATTTTGTATAGATATTTTTAAAAATCTAAAAAGACGGGCTATTTTGTTTAAACCCCAAAGGTAGCGGGGGATGAAAGTTTGTATGAGAAACAAACAAGATATATTTTTACAGCCAGGGTACTGTATAAGAGAGTGCTATCTAAACAATAATCGGCTTTTGATTTACGTTTGTCAAATCGTATTTGGCTACCACAGGACAGGCATGTTGACTAGTGTGGAGCCAACTGTTATATCTTTTCTTTAAGTGTAAAATGTAAGTATGTCAATAAATCATTCATTCATTCATTCAAATAAACCCTTGAGACAGTTTTAAACTTAAGAAACTATGAGTTCTCTTCAACATCTCATATGTTTCAATTTACATCAATTAATTAGGTATTTCTTTAATCATTTCTGAAGATCTAAACTCCAAATTTATTACTTTTTAAGTAGTTACGAGTATATTGTGTCTCGATATTCTTATCTGTATGAAGCTTGAATTTAAATTTATAAGTATTTTGAAGGCTTGGTAACTTTTAAATGTACCTATGTCATTTAGAACGAAAGTATATTTCCTCGCTTTGTTTAGTACATAAAATAGTTTGCAATACTCACAAACTACCATGAAACTACAGTAGCACAGAATAACTATATTCTTCTGACTGTTGCCTCCTGCAATGCCTATGCCCACTAAAATTTACTATTAACAATGAATTATCACAACTTTTTAATTTGTAACAGGAACAATTTTGCTGAAATAGGCTATGGCTCGACAAAACTTTCCATGGCTCCTCTGTTGCGAACCCTTGTTAAAAGTTTCCAATGAAAAAAGGGGAGTTGTTTGAGTGATCCACAGCATGACGTATAAGATTTTAATTTGCAAAATACCTTACTTAAAAGTTTGACATTCCTACCGAGCACTGATACGATGAATATTTTGCATTGTTTAGGAATAAAATTTCCCTGATTGTTATTTATGGACTAGCTTTTGCCCGCGGCTTCGCCCGCGTGAATTTCCCACGGGAACAGTGCTTTTTCCCGGTAAAAGTAGCCTATGTGCTATTCCAGGTCATTATCTACCTCTGTACCAAATTTCATCGAAATCCGTCCAGTAGATTTTGCGTGATTGAGTAACAAACATCCTCACAAACTCACAAATTCACAAACTCACATCCAAACTTTCGCATTTATAATATTAGCATGGATTTTTTTATCATAATCATAACATATTATAAAACAAAGTCCCCCGCGGCGTCTGTCTGTCTGTCTGTCTGTCTGTCTGTCTGTCTGTTCGCGATAAACTTAAAAACTACTGAACGGATTTTCATGCGGTTTTCACTAATAGATAGAGTGATTCTTGAGGAAGGTTTTAGTGTATAATTTGTGTAGGTTTTGTGTATATTAGTTGAAATATGACGATAATTGTTAAGGAAGTCGGAAAAAAATTTGCCGCCCGGCAGCTTTCATCGAAAACGCTGTCCAATCCCTTAGAGATGTAACAAAACAATGTATGGAGGAATTGTGTATCTTTAATAGATCTACAAAAAAGTCCGCGATAGAATATATCTAGCTTTAATACTTCAGCCACAATAACTACTTTTATGTTTTAAAAATAATCAAAATCGTTAGATGTTTTTTAACTGGTGATATTAACCACAATTTATTAATCCTTATCAAATTAAACAAGTCTATCGTCATAAGTACTTAATATACTTAATATTTGCTTTTTACTGCATGTAATTTGGATCAATAGTTTACGAAATACTACGAGTTATTCAAAAAACGGCAATCCGCCCCGAAATCACCTATACTAGCGCTAGCTAGCAAAGGCGCAAGGCGCAGTAATATCTCTGAGCGGGCCGGGCGCGTTTTGGTATGTATTTATTTTAATAGGAGGTAATGACGTAAATATCATACAAAAACCGGCCAAGTACGAGTCAAACTTCCGTACACGCAAAGCATCTCCCATTATAAGCTATCACTAAAAGACCTACTAATTTCAAAAACAAACTTAACTTTGCCGTTCGATCCCTAAGACTCATACTGAATTCAGCGCAAAAATAAGTTTGTAACATTTTTTTTAGACTTCCAACAACATATTTACAATTTTGACGACCTCCGTGGCCCAACGGTCATCACGCCGGACTGCCGCACCGGAGGTCCCGGGTTCGATCCCCGGTCGGGTCAAGATGGAAAATGATCTTTTTAATATTGACCCGGGTCTTGGATGTTTATCTATATATGTATTTGTTATAAAATATAGTATCGTTGAGTTAGTATCCCATAACACAAGTCTCGAACTTACTTTGGGGCTAACTCAATTTGTGTGAGTTGTCCGTATATATTTATTTATTTAATTTTCTGATTTATTTCTGTATAAGTAGTGTTAATACGGTTGGTACACGACTTTGCGCGTTCGGTCTAAGCGGGGCGCGGCGCGGGAGTCTAAGCGGCGGCGGGCGGGGCTTATCTATAGCACGCCACGTACTCTCAGTAGCGGATATTAATTCTGTGGTAGCGATTAGCGGAGCGGTTTAGGTGGACGTATTCATGATCCCTTTTTGTTTTGAAAGTAGCACGAACTAAATAAAAATATATACCTTCGCGGCGAATTTCGTAATTTCGTTTCGTAATTCAAGATTACAGGAAACATCCGAATAAGTTTTATGACACTAGAATGAGTGTGGAAACGTTTGACTACATTCTACAGCACAAGGGCGGATACAGGATTTTTTCTAGGGAGGGCACAAGGACAGAGGCGGACTATGCATGTTGGGGGGGCGGGGGTGCAACAAATCGACGTCCGCCCTGATACTGTTGCCGCCCGCCTGCCGGGGTCTCACTACGCCACTGCAGATGGGCAAAAAATCAAGAAATAAACCAGTGGCGTTGTCAAAGATCTTTCGACTTCTGTGTTACGCCGCTCGCCGCTCCCGCGCGCCGCTGTCACTCGGAGCGGGAAAGTCGTGAACCGGCTGTTCTACCTTGCTTTTTGCCAATTTTCATAATTTTGATTGCTGCCTGAAATTGCAATATATGCGAAAATTCGCAATATTTACGGTAATATCTCTTGATCGCGTTGACGTATAATTTTAATTATTTTTTTGCTGAAAGATACCGTGGATCCGATTATTCGTTATTAATTTCAACTTGATACCTTTAAGCGTTCATGAGAAAAAAAAGTTTGGCAGACAGACGGACAACAAAGTGATCTTATAAGAGTTCCGTTTTTGCCTTTTGAGGTACGGAACCCTAAAAAACAAATATTGTCCACCCGAGCGAAGCCGGGGCGGGCCGCTAGTGTTTAATAAATAAAATAAAAATAATAAAGGGTAACACAGGTTTAATACTTCTTTTTGTAATCTTAATATTCATACCCACTGTATATGTTTAAGTAGTGTAAAAAAAATGTTTAATTTCGTTATAAAAATAAAATAAAATAATTAAAATTAAACCTGAACATTGGACCACATGACATTATTTCCATATTTTAAGCAACTTCAGTTTTGGGGTCATGGGAATTGTGGAAATATACCTATATTCCGCAAACCCTTGTATCATCATCATCACATCGTCAGCTTTAACCATGTAAGTAAACGCTTTCACGGCTAAACCACTGGACCGATTTTGATGAAATTTGGTATGGATATAGTTGAAGACCCGGGGTCAAACATAGGCTACTTTTTTCTTCAAAGATCAACCCCTAAGAAGCTAAATTGGGGGGTTAAAGTTTATATGAAGTACTCCTAAGACACTTTGGTCGCGGGCAGAGCCGCAGGGCAACAGCTAGTTGTATAGAAAAATGAAACCTACAAAACTCGGCCATTTGTTTGATATGTTGAATGCCAATCAGAGTGATCCGCACGTCAAGTTAAACAAAGACCATTGTTTCGTAGTTTTTGTTTATTTGAATAAACGTACTAATCTTAGGACTGTCAGAGGCATTTGTTATTTAATTTTATTTTTTTAGAAAAATAAAAATCTTTATTCATTATAGAGAACTGATAGCTAAAATACACAAAAAAGTATCCGCAACAAGCTTCGTCAAAAAGTCTAAAGAAAAATATCCGCAACACGCTTCTTCAAAAAGGCTACAGAAAAAAATCCACGACATGCTTCGTCATGCTTAGTTTGTTATTTTTGTAAATATTAAATATACCTAATAAAAAATGTTGCTACATTTACCGCGGGAAATAGTGTCTTATGCGTTTTTCATATTTTGACCCTTGCCCTTTGGGGGTTGATTTTTGAAAAAAAAAGTAGCCCCGGATCTTCAACTAAATCCATAACATATTTCTACAAAATTGATCCAGCGGTTTAGCCGTGAAAGCGTACTTTGCTTCAAATCTGAAAATAAAAGTGGCTTATTACATTTAATTGTTTGAATATATTTATATATTCAAACAATTAAAATTTTGAACCTACAGTACAACTTTTAATAAAATAAGCTGTTTAGTTAGATATCTCAAATGCGGACAGTCCCAAGGCGTAGCTAGAGTTAATTAAAAGATCTCTCAAAGGCCTATAAATTTAGGCACGAAATAACACGAGTACTACGTAAAAAATGAAACGATCTATTTAAGGTTTTTTGAACAACAGAATGTCACTTGCAAGAGACGGGGATATGAAACTAGGTTAACTTAGATTGTTTTTGTTAAGTAATAAAGAACAATTGTAAGTTATTTTCAAAGAAACAGCCTTGGACGTTCTACTTTTAAAGAAACCATACAAGTACTTCCAAATTCCGTTGGTTTTGATGATTGTTTTGTATAGAAGAGCGAGTACACTTCTTTGTAATAATCAAGTAAAAAATAATCAGTACTTTAAACTTTTATACCCTGTCGCGCCTTCTATATTTAATGCAGAGTTATTTGAAAAACGTCATTCTTATAGCATACCAACTGCTGCCCGCGGCTTCGCCCGCGTGAATTTTGCTTAGATGAAACATCTTTTTGTGTTCCAAACTGTAGTAACCTAAACTCCAGTACTCAAAATTTCAGCCATTTGGTTATCCCGTGTCTCGCGGGATATTGATGAACAGGAACAGATGTTCCTGATCTTCATATTTATACGTCAGTAGAAAATGCTCATCAGGTTGAACTAATTTCGTTTGGCGCTAAGGCGCCATTTCTATTTCTCTATAGAGTAGCTGGTCTCTTGGAGTTTTTCATCAGATG
>JAEMBS010000367.1:0-26059 GCA_018467065.1 Ephestia elutella
GGTAATGTAGTGATAACTACAGAATTATTTTGAACTTCTAACTGGTCAACTTTGCATGTCATATTTTAGGTGAAATAGTTGATATATTGGGATACTATTCCTGTGGCGTATTACCTGCATGATAGGCTCTCGACTCACTACAATAGCAGGCATTCAAATCCATTAGTCTCCAGACAAATTGAATGGGAAAGTGACGCACCAGTACACAAATTTCATATGTTGTTTTTACAATACTTATTAAGAAAACAGGGAGACCCGCACATCAAAACGTTCTTTGAGTCACGCCGAAACCATTGGTAGCAATAACTCGACGCGATTTTGTGTACTTACGGAATTATATCAAAAACTAAACATTCATAACAAAACAATCTATGATTAAATTAGACTGTCAACAAAATCTGCAGAGTTGGACGTCTGACATTGACAGCTGGTGACACACGTTCCGTATCAGTTCCTAACCAACCTTTCTTATCATAAACAAATAAGAAATCATGGCTGGATTGTTGTAGAATTTTAATTATTCTCCTTTAATATCGTCGACCTAGATTATTATAATATTCAACGAATAAATAGAACCTTGAATAAATTTAAACGTTAGTTCTTTTAAAGAATGTTTAAAAGTTGGTTTGACGTGCGTCCGAATTGGGCGAAATGGAACGCGACGAGGCGGAATGTCAAATCACGTGGAGGGATTTTTCTCTCCCTGGAAGGCCGCCACGACATGTAACATGGCTTGAGCTAAATCATTAAATTTTTGGGGTTTTTTCACTTTCGCCGCCCTCGGCACCCCGTAATGGGACTATAGTTTAACCTTTAGCTTTAAAATCCGCGATACGCGCAAGGACACAGGGGATATTTGCCGCCACGAAGTTGTCAGGAGGATGAGCTGTTGATATCCACGTGCCCGCCCGGCCGTATGAATTGGCGCTTCCTGGAGTGTCCTCCCATCACCAGAGGGTGCGGTTCTCCCGGACCGTGGACCGCCTGCCACGGCGCAGGCCCCGTCGTCGGCGACCCCTGAAGGTGCAACACACGGATCCTAACCTTATTTCCAAAGGCCGCTTCGCCGCCTTCGATCCGATGTCCCCATAGTGGCTCAGCGCAAACCT
Organism: Ephestia elutella; assembly: GCA_018467065.1. Taxonomy (NCBI): domain Eukaryota; kingdom Metazoa; phylum Arthropoda; class Insecta; order Lepidoptera; family Pyralidae; genus Ephestia; species Ephestia elutella. The sequence continues at coordinate 1,110 of JAEMBS010000367.1, forward strand.
CGGAAGGTCCAGCCAGCGTCTACTATCTCGCATACAACGGAGCGTCGCAGGAGCGCCGTGCCTCTTTGATGTCGCGACCAGCGCCAGTGCTCGAACCCAACGGATCATAACGGTGAACGGAACGACGTTCTAAGTGCGCACAGACGTTTGTGTACGGACCTGGCCAGGTACCTTATATTTGGTTTATGTTAATTTTAACTTTTAATTGCGGCAAAGACTTATCAGATTTTGGTATTAGTATAACATGTGCCCGCCCTCAGCGGCTAGTGTGTTTACGGAATAAAATGCTATATTCTATCCCAACCATATTGTATTAATGATATCACCCTGCCCATGACTCCCAGGACCTAAGGCTTACTAGACAAGAGGTCCTTGTACTTCAAAAGTGTGAGGCTCTATCCTGAGCATTACATCCGGCTCTCTATAAAGTAATTGTTCGTGTATAATCGCACTGCGCAGGGATATTGCCCGTCTTCGCTTCAAATAGTTGGTGACCCCTGCGCACACCCCCAATATACACTTTTTATTTTTTTTATTTTTTATACACGACAATGGCGCCCGAACTAATATATTTTTGAGCCTTTGAGTCCTGTGAGAGTGGCAGTTTTTTCTAAAAAATAGTTTTTAAATTTTTTAAACTCGCTCATTTGTTATTTTGAAATTTTGGTGATATCATTGACTGTAAAGTTATTATACTTTAGTGTTTGTTAGGTTTATATGCGACAGGGTTGTAAGCATACATTTAATACAATTCATAGTAATTATTATAATATTACTAAATAATATTATAATTAATAATATAATAATTAATATTTTATTTGGGCTTCGCTATGAATAAAAAGCATAGCGCTCAGCCATAATTCCTATTTAATCTCAATTTGAGAGCTAATTTATATTTATTGACAGGGAGTAACCTGTATATATTTAGAAATTTATCAATTATTATAACCTATTACATACCCTGACACATATAACCTCACATTTTTGTCAACATGTCGGACGGCGAAAGGGAAGAGCAATATCACGAAGTAAGTGGGGAGGCAAACAAACCACCTACCACTACTACTTCCTCATTTGTTAATGCACGACCACGGGGAGGTGCAATTGACACCCACCCACCCGGCCCTTCCACACTTAAAGCGTTACAACCCACATTGTCTCAACTAGGAGTTCCCGGTTTAGTACGTCAAGCCAACTCAATGAGTAGGAATACCTATGTTACGGAGACTAGGGAAGATGATGAGCGCGTTATTCACATATTAAAGGAGGACCATTTGAGGTCGTGGAATTTAAAATTTTCTGGTGACTCAGACGTCACAGATTTTTTTCTTAGAATTGATGATTTTAGGCGTAGTCGAAATACTTCAGAACAGAAAGTACTGAAATGTTTTTCTGACTTACTTAGTGGCAAAGCTTTAGATTATTACAGACATATACGTGATGAAATTTCTACATTGTCAGAATTAGAAGATAATTTTAAGTCATTTTTCACGGCAATTGATAATGACTTTAAATTAGAAAAGTCAATCCGTGAGCATCGACAATCACCAGGTCAATCCTTACACTTTTATATTTTGGAAATGCAAACCATGAATGCGCGGCTAACAAACAAATTAACAGAAACAACTTTATTAGAAATAATAAAACACAACATCTTACCATCATATGGACACTTGTTGGCTGTTGACAATTCTAATAGTATCCAGAATCTTATTGATATTGGCAAACGTTTTGAGGCATACTCAGGTTTCACTAACACAGCTAGCGATTCCAAAAATTCAAAACAATCAAAACAAATAAATACAGTTAAATTACACAATACAAACTTTAATGATAATAAACATAAACAAAATTATAATAGAAACATTAACAATAGACAATTAGAAAAATAAATTAATTTGTAACAAATGTAAAAAATTTGGGCATTCATATAAACAATGTCGCACTATACCAGGCATTGTCTGTTTCCGGTGTGGTACAAAAAGGCGTGCTAACAAGCACTTGCTCTAAATGTAACGATGGAAATAGGGATGTATCATCACCGGAAACAAACAATAGTAAAAAAAAACTAGTTAGACCAGGAGCCACACAAAAAATATCAAATATTCCATACTTAGGCGCTGTGACTCCTGGTATAGAAACAGTCAACAGTGACAATAGAATTTTTATAGATTTTAAAATTAAAGGGAAAATCTTACACAGGTTTAATGGATTCTGGTGCTAATTTTAGTATAATAGGAAACAATTATCATAAACATTTTTTGAGCCTAGGATTTAAATTATTGGATTATTCTTCCACAGCAACTTGTGCAAACCGTTCTGTTGTTGAGGTAAAAGGTAAAAATCCTGCTACCAGTCAATTTCAGAGGTAATACTTATAATATTATGTTTATGGTAATTCCAGCAATTTCTAATAATTTTATTTTTTGGCATGGATTCTATTATAACGTTAGATTTAATACAATTACCAAGTTTAGAGGATTTAAATATTTCATATGGACAACCAGTTGTCAGGCCGGAACCGAACAAAACAATATGCACCATAGTACCAAAACATGACCTCTCTCCCCTAGAGTCAGTCCAATTAGACAAAGTTATACAAAAGTTTAAATCTATTAGTACAGAGGAGCGAGGCCTAGGTAGGACATCTCTAGTTGAGCATAGGATCAAAACAACGGGGCAACCAATAAAACAAAGGTATTACCCTCTGTCACCGGTCAAATTAAAAGCCTTAAATGAGGAAGTAGACCGGATGCTTCAGCTTGGTGTAATAGCACCATCTAAATCCCCATGGTCAAACCCCGTTGTCATGACCCCAAAAAAGATGGTTCATGGAGATTTTGCTTAGACGCTAGGAAACTTAATGACGTCACAATTAAAGACTCATATCCTGTGCCATATATTAGTTCAATTTTAGATAATTTGCGTGGTACTCGTTATTTAAGTTCCATTGATTTATCAGCTGCCTACTGGCAAATGTCATTATGCGATACTGACAATGAAGACGGTTCCGGCACATCATGCCAAAAATCCGCATTCGTGGTACCCAATCGTGGTTTGTTTGAATTTAAACGTGTCCCGTTCGGCATATCGAACGCTGGCTGCGAATTACAGCGATTGGTTGATTCTCTTTTCCATCACAAATTTGGTGAGAAGATATTCGCTTACTGTGATGACCTTCTCATAGCCACTAGCTCGTTCGAAGAGCATATCGCCATTTTAAATGAGGTTTTTGAAGCTTTAAGCAAGGCAGGTTTAACTATAAATTTTAGCAAATGTGAGTTTTGTAAGTCTGAACTCAAATATTTAGGCTACGTAGTCGGCTCACAAGGTTTATTGACAGATCCACAAAAACTAGAGTGTATCAGAAATTTTCCACGTCCCACAACCGCTAAGCAATTGCGAGCGTTTATAGGGCTTTGTTCGTACTACCGAAGATTTGTAGCAAATTTTTTCAACTATTATAGCACCAATGACGGTTCTGATAGGCAAGAAGAAAGGCAGAGATACGGTAGACTGGTCAGAAGAAGCAGAAAGGTCTTTCTTAGCGCTCAAAGAAGCTCTGACTCAGGCTCCCGTGCTCGCTTGCCCCGATTTTTCCAAACCGTTTCAAATTCATTCAGACGCATCAAGCGTCGGTATTGGTAACGTGCTTGTCCAGGAAATCGATGGTATAGAACACCCCATAGCTTTTTATTCCAGGTTGCTTTCGAAAACAGAACGAAATTACAGCACAACCGAACGCGAATTACTCTGCCCTAGTGGATTCAATAAACCATTTTAGACCTTATATAGAAGGGAGTCGTTTTATAGTAGTGACAGATCATATGTCTTTGAAATGGCTCAAGACACTAACCAACCCATCAGGTCGATTAGCACGATGGGCAATGCAATTATCTTGTTTTGATTTTGAAATTAGGCATAAAAAAGGTTCTATGCACGTAGTACCAGACGTACTGTCCCGTATTGAGGCAGTTATATTTGATGGCGGTTGCAATCTCTAAAGATGATTGGTATAATACGTTGTTTAGAAACGTTCAGTTAAACCCGATGTATCATAGAAATTATCAAATTAAAGATAAAGTGTTATTTAGATATTCCAAACTGAATTCAAATCTACAATCGGATAACGATTGGAAAATTGTATTACCTAGAGAACTAGTACAGGAATGCATCAAAGAGAATCATGAAAAACATGCAGTCCATCCTGGTACATTTAAAACTTTGTCTAAAACTAAAGAAAATTATTATTGGAAGGGCATGTATGAAGATGTGAAGAATTATGTGGCCACGTGTGAGAAGTGTAAAGCTTATAAACACTCCAACCAACCTCCACATGGACACATGACAAACCAGAAATGTGTCAACAAACCTATGCATACTTTGTCCATTGACCTAATTGGTCCATTAGTAAAAATCTTATTCTGGTCACATCTACATACTGTCCATAGTAGATATATTTACTAAATATTGTTGGATTCACCCACTTAGAACCGCTACTGCCAAAACAATAACATCATTTATTGAACAGGAAATCCTATATAAAGAGGGAATTCCATGTGTTATAATTTGCGACAATGCAACTGTATTTCAGAGCAAACAATTTAAAGATTTTTGTGCGAGCCATTCGATACCAAAAATATTTTACAATGCGTACTACGCGCCTCAGTCCAACACTGTGGAACGCTTTAACCAAACTATAGAAACCTGCCTAGCTATTTTAGTAGGAGAAGATCAAAGAAACTGGTCTAAGTACCTACCTCAAATCCAGCTATCTTTGAATAGCACTATCAATGTTGCCACTGGGCACACACCATTTTTATTGGCTAAAGGTCGGGAGATGATGACGGATGGCATGTTGCATTCAGTAAGAGGCGGCATTCCAAATTCGTTAGATGACCTTCAAATGTCCAGTCGTTCCGAAAAAGCCACGGCTCTCAATGAGATGGCAGACATCTTCCAAAAAGTTACCGATGCATTGACCAAAGCGTACAAACAAAACGCGGGACGATACAACCTACGCCGTAAACAACTTCGGTTAAGCGTAGGTGATATCGTATGGAGGCGTAACTTTGTACAGTCAAACGCAGCTCACTTTTTCTCCGCTAAACTAGCACCGCGCTTTGTGAAATGTAAAGTTGTCAGGAAGCATTCGGATGTTGTTTACGACCTTCAGGAGATAGAAACCGGTAAAGTTGGAAAATATCATGTCAAGGACATAATAAAAGTCTCACAAGGTGTGTCCCCTAGCTAGCAACTTTTTTTTATCTTGAACTTTGTTATTTTGGATTGGTATAACCAATTAGAGGCCTCATTTTTCACATATGACATGACTCACATGTGAAATTTTTTTGTCAAGCGTTTTCATGAAAACCAATTTCTTTTGTAACTACACACTCTAGGCGCCAGAGTAAACATAAGGATATGGATTAATACTCCTTAATTTTTGAGAAAAAAAGGAAAATAAGTTTTTTCCCTTATACAATGTCAGCCCAACGGCTATACATTTTAAATGTCTATTTGTGTGAGAGCTCTCCATTAGTTTAAAGACTTTATTAGTCCCACAACCGCTAAGCAATTGCGAGCGTTTATAGGGCTTTGTTCGTACTACCGAAGATTTGTAGCAAATTTTTCAACTATTATAGCACCAATGACGGTTCTGATAGGCAAGAAGAAAGGCAGAGATACGGTAGACTGGTCAGAAGAAGCAGAAAGGTCTTTCTTAGCGCTCAAAGAAGCTCTGACTCAGGCTCCCGTGCTCGCTTGCCCCGATTTTTCCAAACCGTTTCAAATTCATTCAGACGCATCAAGCGTCGGTATTGGTAACGTGCTTGTCCAGGAAATCGATGGTATAGAACACCCCATAGCTTTTTATTCCAGGTTGCTTTCGAAAACAGAACGAAATTACAGCACAACCGAACGCGAATTACTCGCCCTAGTGGATTCAATAAACCATTTTAGACCTTATATAGAAGGGAGTCGTTTTATAGTAGTGACAGATCATATGTCTTTGAAATGGCTCAAGACACTAACCAACCCATCAGGTCGATTAGCACGATGGGCAATGCAATTATCTTGTTTTGATTTTGAAATTAGGCATAAAAAAGGTTCTATGCACGTAGTACCAGACGTACTGTCCCGTATTGAGGCAGTTATATTTGATGGCGGTTGCAATTCTAAAGATGATTGGTATAATACGTTGTTTAGAAACGTTCAGTTAAACCCGATGTATCATAGAAATTATCAAATTAAAGATAAAGTGTTATTTAGATATTCCAAACTGAATTCAAATCTACAATCGGATAACGATTGGAAAATTGTATTACCTAGAGAACTAGTACAGGAATGCATCAAAGAGAATCATGAAAAACATGCAGTCCATCCTGGTACATTTAAAACTTTGTCTAAAACTAAAGAAAATTATTATTGGAAGGGCATGTATGAAGATGTGAAGAATTATGTGGCCACGTGTGAGAAGTGTAAAGCTTATAAACACTCCAACCAACCTCCACATGGACACATGACAAACCAGAAATGTGTCAACAAACCTATGCATACTTTGTCCATTGACCTAATTGGTCCATTAGTAAAATCTTATTCTGGTCACATCTACATACTGTCCATAGTAGATATATTTACTAAATATTGTTGGATTCACCCACTTAGAACCGCTACTGCCAAAACAATAACATCATTTATTGAACAGGAAATCCTATATAAAGAGGGAATTCCATGTGTTATAATTTGCGACAATGCAACTGTATTTCAGAGCAAACAATTTAAAGATTTTTGTGCGAGCCATTCGATACCAAAAATATTTTACAATGCGTACTACGCGCCTCAGTCCAACACTGTGGAACGCTTTAACCAAACTATAGAAACCTGCCTAGCTATTTTAGTAGGAGAAGATCAAAGAAACTGGTCTAAGTACCTACCTCAAATCCAGCTATCTTTGAATAGCACTATCAATGTTGCCACTGGGCACACACCATTTTTATTGGCTAAAGGTCGGGAGATGATGACGGATGGCATGTTGCATTCAGTAAGAGGCGGCATTCCAAATTCGTTAGATGACCTTCAAATGTCCAGTCGTTCCGAAAAAGCCACGGCTCTCAATGAGATGGCAGACATCTTCCAAAAAGTTACCGATGCATTGACCAAAGCGTACAAACAAAACGCGGGACGATACAACCTACGCCGTAAACAACTTCGGTTAAGCGTAGGTGATATCGTATGGAGGCGTAACTTTGTACAGTCAAACGCAGCTCACTTTTTCTCCGCTAAACTAGCACCGCGCTTTGTGAAATGTAAAGTTGTCAGGAAGCATTCGGATGTTGTTTACGACCTTCAGGAGATAGAAACCGGTAAAGTTGGAAAATATCATGTCAAGGACATAATAAAAGTCTCACAAGGTGTGTCCCCTAGCTAGCAACTTTCTTATCTTGAACTTTGTTATTTTGGATTGGTATAACCAATTAGAGGCCTCATTTTTCACATATGACATGACTCACATGTGAATTTTTTTTGTCAAGCGTTTTCATGAAAACCAATTTCTTTTGTAACTACACACTCTAGGCGCCAGAGTAAACATAAGGATATGGATTAATACTCCTTAATTTTTGAGAAAAAAAGGAAAATAAGTTTTTTCCCTTATACAATGTCAGCCCAACGGCTATACATTTTAAATGTCTATTTGTGTGAGAGCTCTCCATTAGTTTAAAGACTTTATTAGGTTTACAATTTAATTACTAACTAGTACATTATGTAGGAATGCTAGATTACTATACTTTAATTAAATTTCAAATAGTTTTTCTTATTATACATAAGTAAGAACTATATTACTTAAGATAATTCTTTATTATTAGTATGCTACTTGCGATTAGAAATCCAAGTATGATTTTTTTAATGCAGGGGAATTGCAGCGGTCTGGCCAGACGCTGTATTCCTGACACTCAACATAAATTGAGTTAGTTTTAGAACTCTAGAACATATATTTTAGTTTAATATATGAAATAGCATGAGTTAGTTTCATATATAGCTGATAGTTTTATATTTAGAAATATATTGCCGTAGGATAGGTTAATGTTTTCTCCGGTTACCCCGGCTGTTTCGGCTAAGTACGACTTAACCTCTTTGCCGAAAAGGGGGGTATTGTAGTGATAACTACAGAATTATTTTGAACTTCTAACTGGTTAACCTTGCATATCATATTTTGGGTGAAATGGTTGATATATTGGGATATTATTCCTGTGGCGTATTACCTGCATGATAGGCTCTCGACGCATCACAATAGCAGGCATTCAAATCCATTAGTTTCCAGACAAATTGAATTGGAAAGTGAAACACCGGTACACAAATTTCATATGTTGTTTTTACAATACTTGATAGGAAGACAGGGAGACCCGCACATCAAAACGTTCTCTGAGTCACGCCGAAACCATTGGTAGCAATAACTCGACGCGATTTTGTGTACTTACGGAATTATATCGAAAATTAAACATTCATAACAAAACATTCCCATGATTAGATTAGACTGTCAACTGAGATCTACAGAGTTGGACGTCTGACATTGACAGCTGGTGACACACGTTCCGTATCAGTTCCTAACCAACCTTTCTTATCATAAACAAATAAGAAATCATGGCTGGATTGTTGTAGAATTTTAATTATTCTCCTTTAATATCGTCGACTTAGATTATTATAATATTCAACGAATAAATACCTTATTTAAACATTAGTTCTTTTAAAGAATGTTTAAAAGTTGGTTTGACGTGCGTCCGAATTGGGCGAAATGGAACGCGACGAGGCGGAATGTCAAATCAAGTGGAGGGATCTTGCTCTTCCTGGGTGGCCACGACGACATGTAACATGTCTTGAGCAATTATTAATTTTTTTGGGGTTTTTTCGCTTTCGCCGCCCTCGGCACCCCGTCATGGGATTATAGTTTAACCTTTAGCTTTAAAATCCGCGATACGCGCAAGGACACAGGGGATATTTGCCGCCACGAAGTTGTCAGGAGGATGAGCTGCTGATATCCACGTGCCCGCCCGGCCGCATGAATTGGCGCTTCCTGGAGTGTCCTCCCATCACCAGAGGGTGCGGTTCTCCCGGACCGTGGACCGCCTGCCACGGCGCAGGCCCCGTCGTCGGCGACCCCTGAAGTGCAACACACGGATCCTAACCTTATTTCCAAAGGCCGCTTCGCCGCCTTCGATCCGATGTCCCCATAGTGGCTCAGCGCAAACCTCGGAAGGTCCAGCCAGCGTCTACTATCTCGCATACAACGGAGCGTCGCAGGAGCGCCGTGCCTCTTTGATGTCGCGACCAGCGCCAGTGCTCGAACCCAACGGATCATAACGGTGAACGGAACGACGTTCTAAGTGCGCACAGACGTTTGTGTACGGACCTGGCCAGGTACCTTATATTTGGTTTATGTTAATTTTAACTTTTAATTGCGGCAAAGACTTATCAGATTTTGGTATTAGTATAACATGTGCCCGCCCTCAGCGGCTAGTGTGTTTACGGAATAAAATGCTATATTCTATCCCAACCATATTGTGTTAATGATATCACCCTGCCCATGACTCCCAGGACCTAAGGCTTACTAGACAAGAGGTCCTTGTACTTCAAAAGTGCGAGGCTCTATCCTGAGCATTACATCCGGCTCTCTATAAAGTAAGTGTTCGTGTATAATCGCTTTGCGCAGGGATATTGCCCGTCTTCGCTTCAAATAGTTGGAGACCCCTGCGCACACCGCTCAATATACACTTTTTATTTTATTTTTTTTATTTTTTATACACGACATCATCCCGCAGTAGGAGGGCCTCCTCAATACTTTGGGCTCCGGTGCACACGTCATCAACATACAAGTCACGTGACAGCACGGAAGCCCCACGGGGAAAGCGGATCCGTTCCCGCTCTGCCAATTCAAGCAATGATCTGATGGCGATATAGGGACTAGATTTCAAACCATACGTGTTTGTGTTGAGTTCATACACCGTCACAGGATCCTCAGGGCGCTCACGCCAGAGTATCAACTGGAATCGCCTGTCCTCAGGATGTATGACTGTCTGGCGGAACATCATCCGGATGTCCGCGCCAAAAACCACTTGATGTCTTCTAAAGTTCAAGATGATGTCAATTACGTCCCTATGCAATTTGGGACCCGAATGCAAACATAGATTCAACGAAACTCCGTTCGAAGTGGGTGCGGACCCATCAAAGACAGTCCGCAACTTGCCCGTTGAGGCCTTCACCACCGCGTGGTGGGGCAAAAAATAATGCTCAGTTGAGCTCCAATCAACTCGAGCCGGAGACATGTGACCCAAATCCTCGTACTCGCGCATAAATTCAATATATTTATCGCGAAGTACGTGGTCACGCTGCATACGTCGCTCCATGGACAGCAGTCGTTTCTCCGCAAGCGCCCTACTTTGCCCTAGGCTAGGACGTGTAGCAACAAATGGTAATCTAGTTACAAACCGACCGGAGGGCAACCTCTCCGTGGTTGATCGAAAGAAGGCTTCGCACTCAGCGTGTTCCGGATCCATCCTGGAACTCATAGGTGGCTCCTCCACCTCCCAAAACCTTTGCATGGTCTTGGCCAAGGACGCTGATGCGACGACCGGTGGCTCCTCCACGGTGCTATTATCAAACACAGGGCCCATCAGGGCGAAACCAAAGATAGTAGACACTGCCATCAGTGAAGACGAACCCAGAGCTCTCTGGGTACCCAACAAAATCCAACCCAATACGTCCGAGCCCAGGAGCAAGTCCACTGGGCCGGGATGAAAAACAAAGGGGTCGGCCAAATCCAGACCCGAAACCAAAGACAACACACCCGGCGGTATGTCTGTCGAGGGCTGCCAACCCGCAATGGTATCCATTACCATAGCCGGAGGTCGTGATCCTCATTGTGGAGGACTTCAGCGAAGAAAAGGTGACAAGTGTCTGGCCCGTCAGACACTTCACCTGTATGCCACCAACTCCAAGAAGTGGCACAGGCGAGTCTTCCACGACTAAACCTAACTGGCGTGCCACTCGAGTGGTAACCAAACTGCTTTGAGCCCCTGAGTCCAACAGAGCTCTCAAATTAATGGCTTCCCCCCCACGACCCCACACGCGGACCACCGCGGTAGGGAGCAGAACCGTCCGCGGCTCTGTCCCAGCAAGGGAGCAAGCTAGTTACGGGCTCCCCACTCTCTCCAAACCAGGGGCGCGCCACTGACCCGGATAATATGGCGGGCGAGTGCACATCCCCATCTGAGGGGAGCATAACCCGCGGCCCGGCCATACATATGGTACGGCGGGTGGTACTCCAGCCGTGGGTACTCGTGCAGCGGCGGAGAAAACCGCTGCGGCTGCATGTGTTGGGTATTGGTAACCCGCGTGGAGGGGGGTGTCCCCACTCTCACGTCCGATCTAGGGCCCCCGCCCATGGGGGCCCTATCCGGGGCTTGGCCAGCCACATACTGGCCATGACCTTGGGGCGCGTGGTCCCGGTCCGCCAAGACCCGCGCAGGTACGCGACCCCCCTCCCGAGGGGGGGTGCGACGAGCGAAGCCGCGTCCTCCGTCCGGTGGTGGAGGGCTTCGCGCAGGAGCGCCCCCGCCCATAGGGGACCCCTGCCTCAACATCCGGGGGCCATCCCCGTTCCGGTTCATGCAGAGCATCACGTGGTGCAGCCCACGGCATGCACTGCATGGTATGGCCCTGGGACAGTCACGTGCATAGTGACTGCCCAAACAGTAAAAGCAAAGTTCATGCCGCCTTGCCATGCGGCGCCGATCTTGTACTGGCAGTCTCTGCCAGTCCCTGCATTGCAGCAGACTGTGGCCCATCCGGCCACATTGCAGGCAGTCCGCGTCCCTCGCGACTGCTGCCGTGTGTGCAACCCGCACACCAGCTCCACGCGGTGGCGGTTGCCGTCCCTGTTGGGGCTTCCCTCGCCATGAGGGTTCCAAGGGCCTACGTTCAGGCGCTCTGGATGGCGCTGAGTCCGTCATGGTATTCTCAGCAGCCTGTGCCTCAAACTCCAAAAACTTCACCAAGTCAGTGAATGTTGGTAGGGTGGTGCTATCCCGCTCCGCATTTTCGCGCTCAAACCGCGAGCGGATGTCATTGGGCAATTTGCCCAATACAATGTGCACCAACAAAAAAGACCATTGGTCCACCGGCAGCCCCAGTGTGCGGAGCGCGTTACAGCCGTTACAGGCCACTGTAACGGGCGTGAGCAACTGCAGGCGCAACTGTGCCCTGTTGGCCACACCTTGGGCAGGGCCATCAACTGTGCGGCGTGCGCATCCGCTAACAAACGTAAGTTTTGGTAGCGGGAGTTCAATAACTCCTGCCGTATCGTACTGGTCGTCCGCCACCCGGAGGTGCTGGATGAGCGACCGCGCTTCATCCTCCAGAGTGGAGAGGAGGTAGGCCATCTTCTGGGCCTTCGACAAATCCTGTCGTGCTACGACCAGGGACTCAAACATATTTTTGTAGGCTACCCACTCCTCCATCCTACCCCCCAAAGTGGGACAGCTGAAGGGTGGGGAGCCGACCAGTAACCGCTGGTCCTTCCTGTCTAACAGGTGTGCGAGGGGCTGGTCCGCCAGCCTGTCTCGCCCTTATTGCGGCCGCCGCCTCCGCGATATCATCGTGCAGACTCAGGATCTGGTCCATGTCCGCCATGTGAACTGCGTAGACCTCCGCGGCAAGTTCGGCTTCGGTAAGCACCGCCATGGCCGCTTCCGCGCTACTCAATCGTGAGTGGAGGTGATCCGCTCTTAGCAGTGTGGCGCCCTCCCTGTCCTTCCGGGACAGGAGTCCTCCGGCCGTCACAAACCATCTCAGTTCGTTGGCGAGTGTCGCCTTAGCATTGGAGACCTTCGCCATCGCGTCAAGTCACAAACAAACAGACAAAAATAAAAAAAGATAAAAGGTAAATAAAAAACAAAATCAAACTACAACACGCAAAGCCGCGGTAGGAATGAGAATGGCACAAACCCGGAAACAAATGCAAAAAGGTTACAAATATCTAAAATCAAACAATCAATCTATATAAGTTCTTATATAAACAAACTAAGTAAAATCTAATAATTTTTACAAATAATTATCTTTTACAAACGAACAAATAGAGGGTAGATAAACTACGCTCTGCTACCAGAAAATGTGCGCAGAGATTCCGGACAAACCAAGTGGCGGGAAGATTCTGTACCGAAACTTTGCCGGGAAAAAACCCACCGGTAAAAATAAGTACCGGGAAAAAATCTCCACGCGGCACCACGTTTGTCCGACTAGACCCTAACTAACTTAAACTATACGCAGACTGCTACCACCATAGTTTATAACGGGAACTACAGAACCCTATATATTAAACCTAACTTAATAACTACAACTACCTACAAACTCAAGGTTGCACTTACCAAACTGAATCTTCTTGCTCTTCGGATCCAATCTTGAATGTCTTCGGAAAGGGGGGATCCCTAATCACCCTACCTAACCCATGAGATCTCAATTCCCCAGAACAAATACGTAGGTTTCTTCCCGAAGGTTCACTCGGGAACAGCTAGATGTGAACAGCCAGCCACGTTTCACCTCTCACAAGAAAAAGTCACAATAACAGGTTTTTTCACAAACACAAACGTTCAATAGTTATTTAACAAAAGGGAAATTCAACATTACAATCCAAACTAATTAATAATTACACATCACAATGGATAATCCGTTATGCCAATGTGGCCTCAGACAAAATGGCGTGCCTAGCACGAGTTATTTCATGCGGCGTGCCCTCACCGCGCGCTCTCCAAAACAATACTGCAAGATCGACTGAAGGTCGACCCGGGCGGAAGCCGCCTGCGCAATGTTGCCAGGAGGCAAACGCAATGGCTATACTAAAGCCAGCTATACACGGCGCAGCTACCATGCGACAGTGCATAGATTTTATAAGCATCAACACTTTTGTTACAAACAGTGACGAACATTTCGAACGAAGCTTCAGTCGGCTCATGTGAGCCTCTGTGAAAGGACGTCCCTGTGTCGCTCCCTGTCGCTCCGCAGCAAAATCCCACGGACAAATACATCGCTTTGCCAGTTAGATCAACTGGTTTTGATACTTGTGCGGAAAAGAAAGTACCTTTTTATTTTTCTTCGTTAATATTCCAGTGTGTGTTTTGTCTTCCTTAGTACTCTAGTCATACATGAATTCCAGCGTCCTGATGATGGAGACAGAAGGTTGCCATAGGAACTCTGTAATTAAACCATGTAACCTGGTCGAGTTTGGGCTTGTTTGGTTTGTGTTCTTTAGTACTCTGGTCCTACATGAAGTCCAGCGTCCTGATGATGGAGACGGAAGGTTGCCATAGGAACTCTGTAACTAAACCATGTAACCTGGTCGAGTTTGGGCTTGTTTGGTTTGTGTTCTCTAGTACTCTGGTCCTACATGAAGTCCAGCGTCCTGTTGATGGAGACGGAAGGTTGCCATAGGAACTCTGTAACTAAACCATGTAATCTGGTCGAGTTTGGGCTTGTTTGGTTTGTGTTCTTTAGTACTCTGGTCCTACATGAAGTCCAGCGTCCTGATGATGGAGACGGAAGTTTGCCATAGGAACTCTGTAACTAAACCATGTAACCTGGTCGAGTTTGGGCTTGTTTGGTTTGTGTTCTTTAGTACTCTGGTCCTACATGAAGTCCAGCGTCCTGATGATGGAGACGGAAGGTTGCCATAGGAACTCTGTAACTAAACCATGTAACCTGGTCGAGTTTGGGCTTGTTTGGTTTGTGTTCTTTAGTACTCTGGTCCTACATGAAGTCCAGCGTCCTGATGATGGAGACGGAAGGTTGCCATAGGAACTCTGTAACTAAACCATGTAACCTGGTCGAGTTTGGGCTTGTTTGGTTTGTGTTCTTTAGTACTCTGGTCCTACATGAAGTCCAGGGTCCTGATGATGGAGACGGAAGGTTGCCATAGGAACTCTGTAATTAAACCATGTAACCTGGTCGAGTTTTGGCTTGTTTGGTTTGTGTTCTTTAGTACTCTGGTCCTACATGAAGTCCAGCGTCCTGATGATGGAGACGGAAAGTTACCATAGGCAGAGTTGGGCGTAATCAACTACTTTTGTAATCGGATTAATAATCTGATTGAAAGTAATCATGACTACATCAATCATGATTACTTTTAATCTAGATTACTTTCAATCATGATTACATTTGTAATCGTTAATTTTGATTACAGTAGTCAGTAATCTGATTACATGCGTAGTTTTTATTATTTTTAACCGACTTCCCAAAAAAGGAGGAGGTTATATGTTTCGAAGTATGTTTTTTTTATGTATTTTTTTTAAGCATTTTTATAATAAAATGCGCTTCGATATCCAGTCAGTATGTATCTTGCATGTCTGCGATTTTCTAAGCAAATAGGGGCTTTCGACGACCGACTGTATGAATCATATACTTAGGTAGGCTGTGATATAAGTATGGATTACGCAGAAGGTCCAATTCGCAAAATGTCCAATTTGCAAAATTTATTAGACATTTTGCGAATTGGACATTCTATGAACTGGACATTTTGCGTGTTGGACATTCTGCGAACTGAACATTTTGCAAAATTTATTAGACATTTTGCGAATTGGACATTCTGCGAATTGGGAATTCTGTGTATTAGACATTCTGCGAACTGAACATTTTGCAAAATGAACGTTTTGCGACCGCTGGACCTTTTGCGAATTGGATTAATCATATAGGTAGGCTGTGATATAAGTATGGATTTCGTAAAAGGTCCAATTCGCAAAAGGTAAAATTTGTAAAATGTATTTGTGCAGAGCAACTACGCTCTGCTGCCAGAAAATGTGGCAGCGAGAATCCGGACAAACGAAGCGGCGGGAAGAATTCTGTACCGGAACTTCACCGGGAAAAAACCACCGGTAAAAATAAGTACCGGGAAAAAATCTCCACGCGGCACCACGTTTGCCCGACTAAAACCTAACTAACTTAACGCAGTCTGCTACCACCGTAGCTTATGAAGGGAGCTACAGGGCCCTATATGATAACCTAACCTATAAATTAACTACAATTGAACACTTACCAAATTAAATCTTCTTTCTCTTCGGATCCAAACTTGAGTGTCTTCGGGAAGGGAATTCCTAATCACCCTACCTAACCCTTGAGATCTCAATTCCCCAGGACAAATAAATAGATTTCTTCCCGTAGTTTCACTCGGGAACAGCCAGATGTGAACAGCCAGCCACGTTTCACCTCTCACAAAGAAAAAGTCACAATAACAGAGTTTTTCACAAACACAAATTCAATAGTTATTTAACAAACAGGAGATTCACAATTATCACTCAAACTAAACAACAAGCAAAAGACGCGAGACCGCTCCGCGTATTAAAATCAAACCGATATCGCCCTGGACAAAGCAACCGTCCGCGAGCCATTCGCACGAGCAATGTGAAAACCCCGAACGCCCTCTGGCGGCAGCAATGCGAAACGCCTGCGTTTAGTTTTACCCAATATATTACAAACATCCCCCGTCCCGGTCTGAGAAGCAGACCGCTAGCTTACTCTACGGGAAGGCGGGCGAGAGAGGTCACACCTCTCCTTAAAATCGAACCGTCGACCAACACCTCAGCCACACGCGGAGTGCCATCTCCGCCAAGAATCAAACGTAATATGCGAGCTCGTCGCCAAAGCAATGAGGGCAAATTTGCCTCTTTTAACAATACTAAATCACCCTCCCTGGGAGGCTCAGTCCTGTCTGTCCACTTCACTCTTTGCTGCAGCAAATGCAAATATTCAAGCGACCAGCGACGCCAAAAGTCCTGGCTCATTTGCTGCAACATTTGAAAACGCGACAACCGATATACGCGTTCATCCTTCCACGGGTATTCGGGCAGGGCATTCAACGGCCCTCCCACCAAAAAATGACCAGGGGTGAGAGCTTCCAAGTCATTTGGATCTGGAGATAGCGGACAGAGAGGACGAGAGTTGAGGACCGCCTCAACTTTACAAAACACTGTGGCCAGCTCTTCAAAAGTTAGAGCCGTTTCTCCGATAATGCGGCGGAGGTGGGTCTTTGCGGATTTCACAGCCGCTTCAAAAATCCCTCCCCAATGGGGGCAACTTGGGGACTAAACTTCCAGGTTATTCCCCTTTGGGCAGCAATTTGACTTAAACTAGTACAATTTTTATCAATAAACACAGAAACATCCTTAAGATAATTTACAGTTCCTTTATAGTTTGTGCCATTGTCAGACCTAATAAGGGAAGGTAGACCTCGACGCGAAACAAAGCGATCCAACGCGGCGACGAAGGCCTCCGTAGTCAGAGCCGATACCACCTCCAAATGGACAGCCTTGGTGGCCAAACAAACAAATACACACAAATAGCCCTTCACAATACGGGCATTACGAAAGGGAGAAGCCTTGATCGAAAAGGGACCGGCAAAATCGGTTCCAACGCCGTCAAACGGTCTCGAAGGTCGGATTCGATCAGCGGGCAAATCACCCATCTGTGGTTGCATCGTGGATGCCTTCAACCTATAACATGCAATACATCGAAACAGAACACTACGGATTGCTCTTCGGGCTGACAAAATCCAAAACTCGCGTTGCAAGATAGCCAACAAAGCATTGCACCCAGCATGGGCGTTACGAATGTGTCGATCAGACACCAAAAGCTGCACCAAGGGTCCGCCCTTGGGCAACAACAGAGGATGGCGAGTCTCATATGGAAGATCCGCCTTCCGGAGCCTGCCTCCAACCCGAAGAAGCCCATCCGAGTCGATGTACGGGTTCAAACGAGCGACCGCGCCCTTCAACTTAGCGCGTGAGTCGCGCAAGATACGAAGCTCTGACTCAAACCGTCCGGTCTGCACGACACGGACCCAATGCAACAATGCGCTCCGGCGCTCTTCTGCACCTGCAATCGGCTCCAACCGCTTTGCCTGTGGGTTTCTACAATTATGTATGAAACGCTTAATCCAACTGGTAACACCCAGAAGCTTATCCAAGCTGCTATACCGAGCAAGTAGCCAATCCGGCTCCGACGTCGTCTCAGCGACTACAGCATGTACACGGAGCCCAGTCAAACTCAAAGAAGTAACATCTGTCTGACAGACAGGCCAAGATGTTTCTGATCCCATCAGCCACTCTGGACCCCACCAGAGCGGGTGTGACACCAATTCTGGTGCCGTACAACCTCGGGAAGCACAGTCCGCTGGGTTAAGCTCTCCCGGCACATGTCTCCATGTTATATCAATTCCAATATTTTGAATGTGGGAAACCCTGTTTCCAACAAAAACCTCCAAGGTATGTGGGGCCGCGCGCAACCATGCAAGCGCGACCTGGCTATCCGACCAGGCGAAGATGTCTCGTATCTCGACCGTGGCCGCCAGCTCACTGGCAACGTGATGCAACAATTTAGAGAGAAGGTGAGCTCCACTCAACTCAAGCTTGGGAATAGTCAGCCTAGTCCTGATGGGGGCGACCTTGCTCTTCCCTAACAAAAGCGAGACATTGACCCGGCCATCGGCGTCAACTGTCCGCATATAGACTGACGCGGCGTAGCCTCGCTCCGACGCGTCACAAAAGCCATGCAGGCTGGCTCGATATTTCCCGGGGGCAATATTCGACGAGGCAAGGCAATCCGATTGACTTCCTTAATCGATGAAAACAACTCGAGCCAATCATCCAATGGAGAGCCAAACAGCGGCTCGTCCCACGAGACGCCCAAAGTCCAAAGTCTCTGAAGAAGACACTTTGCAGAGAATATCACTGGACTGATCCAACCGCTTGGATCAAACATACGGGCTATTACGGACAACACCGTTCTCTTAGTCCAGACCTTTGGTATTTCCAAGTCCACTTGGAATGTAAAAATATCGGTTAGCGGCTGGTACTGCATGCCCAGCACCGCTATCCTGTTGGGATCATCTACATCCTCAAACAGGTGAGGGTTCTGTTGGTGATCCTCCGGGATCCCTTCTAGAACTCTAGGCTCATTGGACAACCACTTACGTAGCTCGTAGCCACCTGTCTTCAATATTTCGATCAATTCATCCCGCAGTAGGAGGGCCTCCTCAATACTTTGGGCTCCGGTGCACCACGTCATCAACATACAAGTCACGTGACAGCACGGAAGCCCCACGGGGAAAGCGGATCCGTTCCCGCTCTGCCAATTCAAGCAATGATCTGATGGCGATATAGGGACTAGATTTCAAACCATACGTGTTTGTGTTGAGTTCATACACCGTCACAGGATCCTCAGGGCGCTCACGCCAGAGTATCAACTGGAATCGCCTGTCCTCAGGATGTATGACTGTCTGGCGGAACATCATCCGGATGTCCGCACCAAAAACCACTTGATGTCTTCTAAAGTTCAAGATGATGTCAATTATGTCCCTATGCAATTTGGGACCCGAATGCAAACACAGATTCAACGAAACCCCGTTCGAAGTGGGTGCGGACCCATCAAAGACAGTCCGCAACTTGCCCGTTGAGGCCTTCACCACCGCGTGGTGGGGCAAAAAATAATGCTCAGTTGAGCTCCAATCAACTCGAGCCGGAGACATGTGACCCAAATCCTCGTACTCGCGCATAAATTCAATATATTTATCGCGAAGTACGTGGTCACGCTGCATGCGTCGCTCCATGGACAGCAGTCGTTTCTCCGCAAGCGCCCTACTTTGCCCTAGGCTAGGACGTGTAGCAACAAATGGTAATCTAGTTACAAACCGACCGGAGGGCAACCTCTCCGTGGTCGATCGAAAGAAGGCTTCGCACTCAGCGTGTTCCGGATCCATCCTGGAACTCATAGGTGGCTCCTCCACCTCCCAAAACCTTTGCATGGTCTTGGCCAAGGACGCAGATGCGACAACCGGTGGCTCCTCCGCGGTGCCATTATCAAACACAGGGCCCATCAGAGGCAAAACCAAAAATCGTAGACACTGCCATCAGTGAAGACGAACCCAGAGCCTTCTGTGTACCCAACAAAATCCAACCCAATACGTCCGAGCCCAGGAGCAAGTCCACTGGGCCGGGATGAAAGACAAAGGGGTCGGCCAAATCCAGACCCGAAACCAAAGACAACACACCCGGCGGTATGTCTGTCGAGGGGTGCCAACCCGCAATGGTATCCATTACCATAGCCGAAGTCGTGATCCTCATTGTGGAGGACTTCAGCGAAGAAAAGGTGACAAGTGTCTGGCCCGTCAGACACTTCACTTGTATGCCACCAACTCCAAGAAGTGGCACAGGCGAGTCTTCCACGACTAAACCTAACTGGCGTGCCACTCGAGTGGTAACCAAACTGCTTTGAGCCCCTGAGTCCAACAGAGCTCTCAAATTAATGGCTTCCCCCCCACGACCCCATACGCGGACCACCGCGGTAGGGAGCAGAACCGTCCGCGGCTCTGTCCCAGCAAGGGAGCAAGCTAGTTACGGGCTCCCCACTCTCTCCAAACCAGGGGGGCGCCACTGACCCGGATAATATGTCGGGCGAGTGCACATCCCCATCTGAGGGGGGGCATAACCCGCGGCCCGGCCATACCTATGGTACGGCGGGTGGTACTCCAGCCGTGGGTACTCGTGCAGCGGCGGAGAAAACCGCTGCGGCTGCATGTGGTGGGTAGTGGTAACCCGCGTGGAGGGGGGTGTCCCCACTCTCACGTCCGGTCTAGGGCCCCCGCCCATGGGGGCCCTATCCGGGGCCTGGCCAGCTACATACTGGCCATGACCTTGGGGCGCGTGGTCCCGGTCCGCCAAGACCCGCGCAGGTACGCGACCCCCCTCCCGAGGGGGGGTGCGACGAGCGAAGCCGCGTCCTCCGTCCGATGGTGGAGGGCTTCGCGCAGGAGCGCCCCCGCCCATAGGGGACCCCTGCCTCAACAACCGGGGGCCATCCCCGTTCCGGTTCATGCAGAGCATCACGTGATGCAGCCCACGGCATGCACTGCATGGTATGGCTCTGGGACAGTCACGTGCATAGTGACTGCCCAAGCAGTAAAAGCAAAGTTCATGCCGCCTTGCCATGCGGCGCCGATCTTGTACTGGCAGTCTCTGCCAGTCCCTGCATTGCAGCAGGCTGTGGCCCATCCGACCACATTGCAGGCAGTCCGCGTCCCTCGCGACTGCTGCCGTGTGTGCAACCCGCGCACCAGCTCCACGCGGTGGCGGTTGCCTTCCCTGTTGGGGCCTCCTCGCCATGAGGGTTCCAAGGGCCTACGTTCAGGCGCTCTGGATGGCGCTGAGTCCGTCATGGTATTCTCAGCAGCCCGTGCCTCAAACTCCAAAAACTTCACCAAGTCAGTGAATGTTGGTAGGGTGGTGCTATCCCGTTCCGCATTCTCGCGCTCAAATCGCGAGCGGATGTCATTGGGTAATTTGCCCAATACAATGTGCACCAGCAAAAAGGACCATTGGTCCACCGGCAGCCCCAGTGTGCGGAGCGCGTTACAGGCCACTGTAACGGGCGTGAGCAACTGCAGGCGCAACTGTGCCCTGTTGGCCACCTTGGGCAGGGCCATCAACTGTGCGGCGTGCGCATCCGCTAACAAACGTAAGTTTTGGTAGCGGGAGTTCAATAACTCCCAAGCCGTATCGTACTGGTCGTCCTCCACCCGGAGGTGCTGGATGAGCGACCGCGCTTCATCCTCAAGAGTGGAGAGGAGGTAGGCCATCTTCTGGGCCTTCGACAAATCCTGTCGTGCTACGACCAGGGACTCAAACATATTTTTATATGCTACCCACTCCTCCATCCTACCCCCAAAGTGGGACAGCTGAAGGGTGGGGAGCCGACCAGTAACCGCTGGTCCTTCCTGTCTAACAGGTGTGCGAGGGGCTGGTCCGCCAGCCTGTCTCGCCCTTATTGCGGTCACCGCCTCCGCGATATCATCGTGCAGACTCAGGATCTGGTCCATGTCCGCCATGTGACCTGCGTAGGCCTCCGGGGTAAGATCGGCTTCGGTAAGCGCCGCCATGGCCGCTTCCGCGCTAATCAATCGTGAGTGGAGGTGATCCGCTCTTAGCAGTATGGCGCCCTCCCTGTCCTTCCGGGACAGGAGTCCTCCGGCCGTCACAAACCATCTCAATTCGTTGGCGAGTGTCGCCCTAGCATTGGAGGCCTTCGCCATCGCGTCAAGTCACAAACAAAAAATAACAAAAGGTAAATAAAAAACAACAAAATCAAACAACTACACGAAGAACCGCGGTAGGTATGAGAATGGCACAAACCCGGAACGCACGGTACAAACCGCAAACAAATACAAAAAAGGTTACAAATATTCTTATACAAACAAACTAAGAAAAATCTAATAATTTTTACAAACAATTAATTATTTTTTACAAACGAACAAATAGAGGGTAGATAAACTACGCTCTGCTACCAGAAAATGTGCAGAGCAACTACGCTCTGCTGCCAGAAAATGTGGCAGCGAGAATCCGGACAAACGAAGCGGCGGGAAGAATTCTGTACCGGAACTTCACCGGGAAAAAACCACCGGTAAAAATAAGTACCGGGAAAAAATCTCCACGCGGCACCACGTTTGCCCGACTAAAACCTAACTAACTTAACGCAGTCTGCTACCACCGTAGCTTATGAAGGGAGCTACAGGGCCCTATATGATAACCTAACCTATAAATTAACTACAATTGAACACTTACCAAATTAAATCTTCTTTCTCTTCGGATCCAAACTTGAGTGTCTTCGGGAAGGGAATTCCTAATCACCCTACCTAACCCTTGAGATCTCAATTCCCCAGGACAAATAAATAGATTTCTTCCCGTAGTTTCACTCGGGAACAGCCAGATGTGAACAGCCAGCCACGTTTCACCTCTCACAAGAAAAAGTCACAATAACAGAGTTTTTCACAAACACAAATTCAATAGTTATTTAACAAACAGGAGATTCACAATTATCACTCAAACTAAACAACAAGCAAAAGACGCGAGACCGCTCCGCGTATTAAAATCAAACCGATATCGCCCTGGACAATGCAATGGCGACCGTCCGCGAGCCATTCGCACGAGCAATGTGAAAACCCCGAACGCCCTCTGGCGGCAGCAATGCGAAACGCCTGCGTTTAGTTTTACCCAATATATTACAAACAGTATTGGACATTTTGCGATTTGGACATTTTGCGAATTGGACCATTTGCGAAATCCATAGACAGAATGTCAAATTCACAGAATACCCAATTCGCAAAATGTCCAATTCGCAAAATGTCCAATACATTTTACAAATTGTACCTTTTGCGAATTGGCCCCATTCGCAAAATGTTCATTTCGCAAAATGTCTAATTCGCAAAATGTCCGATTCGCAGAATGTCAAAAGACATTGTTCATCGCCGGCTTACTGCGGACAGTTCGTTCAATAAATAATAGTATTATCATTCATCATAATTAATGTCAAATTGATTTTCTGAATATATATTGGAGTATGAATATCTATAATTAAAATATACCATTTAGCAAGTATTTTTTGCGTTTCCGATACTCAAATCAAAGATGTCGGCCTTCACGTGTGTTCTGGGATGCCATTATCTAAAATAATATTACATTTAAGTAGTATATTGGAAAATTCTTTGGTGAAAGATTGGATTAATTAGGTAATTTTTTAGCATAGTATATTAGTTTTATTTATTACGTACATACATATCATTTCATATTTATATTTTTTACGAAGAATTACGTATTTATTTTAATTTTTACTTAAATAATTCAATATTGCGTTTTCTTTACCTGGTAACACTCGATTCTTCAGCGTAGCTTAATTTTGACGTTGACCGGTTGTCGTCGGTAGACATTGACACTTGGATACTTGTCAACAACTGTCAACGTCAAAATCAAGCCGCGCCCAAGAATCGAGTGTTACCAATATTGAATTATTTAAGTAAAAATTAAAATAAATACGTAATTCTTCATTCTAAAATATAAATATGAAGTGATATGAGTGTACTTGATAAATAAAACTAATATATTTAGTAAAAAATACCTAATTAATCCATTCTTTCATCAAAGAATAAACAATATACTACTTAAATATAATATTATTTTGGATAATGGCACCCCAGAACATACGTAAAGGCCGACATCTTTGATTTGAGTATCGGAAACGCAAAAAATACTTACTAAATGGTATATTTTAATTATAGATATTCATACTCCAATATATATTCAGAAAATCTATTTGACATTAATTATGATGAATGATAATACTATTATTTATTGAACGAACTGTCCACAGTAAGCCAAGCCCCCATACACTTTGAACAAAGTCCTTTGCAAAATATACATTTAGCAAATTGGACATTTTGCGAATTGGACATTCTGCCTCAACATATCTTTATTGCGATAACTGTTATAGATATCATCATATAACAGTCTTTATAAATACCTCAATAATATTTTATTACTCAGAAGCTCTCAGAGCTTCGAGATAGAGTTTTTCACTAAACTCTATTTATTCTTACCAGTCCTATCATGTAAACAATCTTCACTGTACTTTTTGTTGAATTTTGTTAAAAATAAATCAAATATTAGTTCAAACCTAAACATTCTAAAGTAAAACATTTATTGATTGAAAGTTTCATTTAAATCCGTCCAGTAGTTTTTGCGTGAAACGCGTACATACATACAGACAGACAAGAAAGTCCAAATATTTTTTTTTGCTTTCTATTATTCTTTTTAAGTGTCCCTCTATCCATTTCAGTCAAAAATACTAAATGTACAGACAAAATATTTTTACTGTTTTATTATATGTATAGATAAAAAAATACTAATATAAAATAAATATTCTACAAAAAATAATATTAAAAGTATCAAAATGTGTTTGTTCAAAAGATTCCCGCTTAGCGTGCGTCGCTGTGACTGTGTGCCCTGCGCATGTAGTAGTACAATCAAATACCTAAAATTGAAGCGCGTCTTTTTGTAAATGCGTCCTTAAATAAAAAAAAAATTGACTTT
>JAEMBS010000368.1:0-26046 GCA_018467065.1 Ephestia elutella
GAAAATTGGCCGATATTTTACGAAATATTTCGTAGTAATATTCACGAAAACGCTGATCTGACTGACTCGCAGCGTGTCCAATATCTCATGGGCAAACTTACCCACAGTGCTTTAAAATTAACTGCAGGTTTTCCCACGGGAGAAACTTATAATACAATTTGGGATTCTCTCGTTAAGAAATACCAAGATAATCGCACTTTAGGTATTCATTATTTAAACAACATTTTGGACATTAAAAATTGTGTCAATAATACCGCTAGCTTAAACACTTTTATTGAAAAATATTCGGCGTCTATTGCAGCGCTCAAGCAGCTAAAGATACCTAAATTATTGGATTTTATTTTATTACATTGTGGTTTACGAAAGGTTGACTCTCAAACAGCCCAGCTATTCGAAACGCATATTAGTGGAAAGGAATTGCCATCTTATACAGAATTTATATCTTTTATACAAGATCATATAAAGGCACGCGAAAGATCACATACTAATAATTGTTCGCGGTTTGAAACGCGAGTGACAAATTCCACTAATACTTCAAAAACTTTCATATCAAATAGCGCGCCACGGTGTGAAATAGAAACTGTAGTGTAGGTATAACTTTAGGTATAAACAAATAAGTTTCATATTACGATATCATGTAACTGGGTGTCAAATTAAATATCAAAATATAGACGGCATCCTTTGTAATAAGAGCTTCGGCACTCCCTTTGTAACCCGATACCTATAGGTACCTATCTGTGTAACACGTGTAACCATTAGTATATAAGAGATGTTTAAACTATTAAAAAAGTTCAGTATTTAACCAACATTCGTGCTTTTATTTACGCTCCCCCGCGCCCTCTATCACATGGCGACCCTGCCATCGCGACGCGTTATTTAGGCGCCGGCTATCGTAATTGATATGGCCTAGGCGCCACTCGCGGAAGCATTGAGATAAACGACACCAGGTATCTCGGTCCATATGGGGAATCAAAACAGTGCCGCGCCGGTCTCGGCGAGTCAAACTGATATCTTAACTCAGATCGGGAAGACTAATACAATTGAGAAGCACAGCTCTACTATAGCTCACGGACTATTACAAATCGATTATTATCTCTACATTTTAATCGTAATTGGGATAATATTAGTTAGCCTGTGGGTCTTGCGATACACCACCAAGTGTTTTAATAAGAAGATCGATCGGAGAACCCGAGGAGAGATTTTTAAACAGAGAGTAGAGTCGGCATCATCAGCATAATGGAAGATTATGTAAAACAAATAAATGCGCAGGTACAACTATTCTGTTATGCGCTTGAAGTTAAACACGAAGGAACTCAGCTTGCTCGGATCGAGGGAAGATTGGCCGTGAAAGTCTACATCGAGGGAAGAACAGGGCACCCTATATTGTGTCCAAAGAAAATTACGGGAACAACGTTGAGCAAAGTGGCCAGTGCCTTGGACACGGAATTTAGCGACGGAACGAAGGCGTGTGCGGAAATAAAATTAATTTACTCTAGCAATAATATTTTTATATGGGAACTAAAATATGAAAGGGACGTAATATACGAAAAGTGGTGAAGTGAAGTGAATAATTGTGTTAATCAGTGAACTTATGCGAGAACCGATAGACGATATAACTGTAAGTACTTAAGTATGCTTAGTATATAATATGTTACAGTGCTATAATATTTTCTCAATGTATCCATTTGTATTACTTTAACTTTAATATAGATTAAATATTAAAAAAAAAAAAAAAAAAAAAAAAAAATATATTAGGAATATATTATATATTAAATATAATTATAAACTAGCAAATGACAGATATAATTACAGCTTTGTATCAAAAATTAAAAGAGATAAAAACGTATTTAATTAAGATAGGCCCTAGTAGAAGAAAAGGAGATATTTTAATTAAAAAATGGGCAGAAGCAAAATCTATACGCGAAGATTTTTCAGTAACAATTAAAAGTTTAAGTGACGAAATAAAAACAGGAGTCATATCAGATGACAAAGTGGCAGAAATCAATAAATTAATTAATAAGTTTAAAGTATTGTTTGAAGAAGTAGAGTTATTTTGCAAAGAGGGAGAAAAAGTTATATCAGATATGGATACATTCAATTTTAAAACAGCCTTAGGCTTGTTGCCAGCAGCAACTGATGACGAAAATATACTACAACAGTTAATAGACAATATAGAGTACTATGGTAGTACATTGACAAAACCAGAGTGTAAAAGAATTTGATTGAATTTGTATTAAAAAGTAGATTAAATAAAACAGCTAAATTAAAGTTAAATGAAAGTTATGATACAATCAGTGATTTGTTAAAAGATATGAGAGCTAGATTGCTACCGCAACAATCTGCAGCGGCAATACAGACAAAAATGCAACGATTACGCCAAAATGGTACATCTATTTCAGATTTTGGTCAGGAGTTATCAAAATTATTTACAGACCTTACGATTGCTCAAGCCAACGGTAATGCCAGCAGTTATAAGGTTTTAAAACCATTAAATGAAAAGATGGCTATTAAAAGATTTGCAGATGGCTTGAACAACCGAAGGATAAGTACTATTATAAGCGCAAAGGAATTTACCTCACTAAAGGATGCAGTACAGGTAGCATTGGATGAGGAAACAACAACATCAACAGAAGTAATTGGTACGTACAAATCCTTTAATTACAAACGAGGCAATAATAATAATACAAGAGGATTCACACATCATCAACGAGGGAGTTATAGAGGAAACACGGGGAAACCATACAGGTATGGCTATAATTATTACAATAATAATAACTACAGAGGGCATCAATCTAATTACCAACGAGGTAATATGAGAGGAAGAAATTTTTACAGGGGTTCCTTTAATCACGGACGCCCAGGACAATATTATAATAATCATAACAACAGGGGTAGATTTGGAAATAATAAACGAATAATTAATGTCGTGACTCAAGATTCTCAAAACGAAAATCAAAAAGATACAAATACTCTGTTTTTTCGAGACTAAAAAACATGTGCTAACATACGGAAATTCAATAACAATTCGATTAAAACTAAATAACAACGATCAGCCTTGGTTAATAGATACGGGTGCAACAATTTCGGCAGTTAAATATAATTATATTGTAGGAAAAAATATAGACATAAAACATGATTCAATGACTATTAAAGGTATTGGTGGAAGCATTCAGACTATAGGATACGTAAATCTAATATTACAAGCCGGGAATGAGACCTTTAATCATAAAATGTATGTATTCAATTCATTACCATGTAATGCGATTGGTATATTAGGAGACGATTTCTTGAATAAATATAAAGCATTAATAAATTATAACGATAAAACAATAACACTAGCTACGAACAATAATATAGTATCTTTAAATTATGAAGACAGATCCTGTTACATTCTAACGCCACGAACTGAAACTATTTTTTATATTGAAACTGATCAAACAGATGACTGCGTGATTTGTAATAAAGAAATAATGGAAGGAGTTTTTATCGCCAGTACTATTGTTAGGCCAAGTAATGGGAAAATACCTATTCAAATCTTAAACACTACAGACAAAGAAATAAAATTGAAAGAAATAATTCCTGTTATATGTAACCTTAATGATTACGAGTATTGTAATTTTGGAAGTAACAAAGTCGATGCTGATAGGGTAAAAGAATTATTTTCCAACTTAGAATTAAAACATTTAAATTCAGAAGAACAAAAAGAAATAGAAAAAATATGCGCAAAATATGCAGATATCTTTCAATTACCAAATGATAAATTAACAGTGACAAACTTATATAAACAAACTATATATTTGAAACCAAATTCAGATCCTGTTTTTGTTAAAAATTACAGATTACCACATTCACAAAAGAAAGAGATAGATAAGCAGATAAATAAAATGCTCGCGGATGGTATAATAGAACCAACACAAAGTGAATGGTCTAGCCCAGTTCTACTGGTACCAAAGAAAAGTGATGCAACAGGAATTAAAAAATGGCGATTAGTTATTGATTATAGGAAACTAAATGATAGGATACAAGATGATAAATTTCCTCTACCTAACATAACAGAAATATTAGACTCGTTGTCAGGATCTATTTATTTTAGTCATCTTGATTTATTTTCAGGATATTATCAACAAGAGTTAGAGAAAGAATCCAGAAAATATACTGCATTCTGCTCAGGTCAATACCAAATGACACGATTGCCCATGGGACTTAAAACTAGTCCAAATTCATTTAGTAGAATGATAACTTTGGCTATGTCAGGATTAACATATGAAAAATGTTTTGTTTATTTAGACGACATTGTAGTTTTTGGGCGAAATTTAGAAATGCATAATAAAAACTTAATACAAATTTTTGAAAGATTAAGGAAAGTAAATCTTAAATTAAATCCAATAAAGTGCGAATTTTTAAAAAAGGAATTACTTTATTTAGGACATGTAGTTTCAGCCGATGGAATTTCACCAGATCCAGATAAAATTAAAACTATAACAAATTACCCAGTACCAAGTAACGAAAAACAAGTAAAAAGTTTTGTTGCCTTAGCAAATTACTATCGAAAATTTATTCCAAACTTTGCAAGCAAAGCACACTATTTAAATAAATTGAGTAAAAAAGGGGTTAAATTTGAGTGGGATGAAAATTGTCAAAAGTCATTCGAAATACTAAAGAAAGCAATAAGTAGTCCACCATTACTACAGTACCCAGACTTTTCACCAAATAATGATTTTATTTTGAGTACGGATGCTTCAGGATATGGGATAGGTGCAGTGTTGTCAAATAATGATGAACGTCCGGTAGCTTATGCGAGCAGAAGTTTAAATAAAGCCGAGAGTAATTACGCAACAATCGAAAAAGAACTTCTTGCCATCGTTTGGGCAACTAAATATTTTAGACCATATTTATATGGACGTCATTTTATAATTAAAACAGACCACAAACCATTAATTTATTTATTCAACATGAAAGATCCATCTAGTAGACTAACAAAATTTAGATTAGCACTAGAGGAATATAATTTCACAGTCGAATATGTGAAAGGAAAGGAAAATACAGTAGCAGATGTATTATCTAGAATTAAAATTACTTCAAAGGAATTAACGGAAATGAATGAATGTTTATATGTAATGACGCGGAAAATGACAAAACAAATGAATAAAGTCGATTCTAATGATGTAGTACCTATAAACGATCGGCCTGATCAACCGAAAGTTGTAGGAGTAAATACTAAATCTACAGAATGCGTAGAAATGACATTTATAACAAAGTTCGAACTAAATAAATTACGGAAAATGAATAATAAAGACATAAAAGAGTCTAAAACATTTATATACGATAAAAATATAAATACATTATACATTAAACCATATTCCCCAGTACAAATGACACGACGTGCCTTTGTGAAGGAACTTGGTGTGAAATGTAAAGAATGGAAAATAAAAAAAATAATAATAATAAAGAATGAAAGTATTAATATATTTATAGAAAAATTAGCGCATGAAATTAAAAATACTAAGGATTGGACCGGTCCGTGTTTATGTATATTAAATGATGTATTAAAGATAACAAATAATGATGAAAAAAGAGTAATATTAAATGATTTTCATATACTACCAACAAGTGGTCATGCAGGCATAAGGAAAATGTATAATAATATAAAAAGACGATATTTTTGGATAGGATTAGAGAATGATATAAAAAATTTTGTTAGGAAGTGCACAAAATGTCAAAAAGAAAAACATTCAAACGTCATAAAGGAACCAATGTCAATAACCACTACAGCTGAATCAGCATTTCAAAAAATTTTTTTGGACATTGTAGGACCAATTGAAAGAGATGAAGAAAATTTTACTTATATTTTAACCTTACAGTGTGAATTAACAAAATATGTAGAAGCTTACCCGCTAAGAACTAAAAGCTCTAGGGAAGTGGC
The DNA here is from genome assembly GCA_018467065.1 of Ephestia elutella. Taxonomy (NCBI): domain Eukaryota; kingdom Metazoa; phylum Arthropoda; class Insecta; order Lepidoptera; family Pyralidae; genus Ephestia; species Ephestia elutella. Next base: position 5,924 of record JAEMBS010000368.1, read on the forward strand.
AGAGACATTTGTCAACAATTTTATTCTTCGATACGGAGTTCCTGAAATTATAGCTACTGACAGAGGATCCGAGTTTATCTCCTCAACATTTCAAGAGGTATGTAAATTATTGCAAATTAAAAAACTCACATCAACTGCATATCATCACCAAAGTATAGGAGCATTGGAAAATTCTCATAAAAGTCTTGGAGCATATCTAAGAATACAGACGGACAATAACTCACAAAGTTGGAGTAAGTGGTTACCATATTGGTGTTTTGCTTTCAACACATCAGTACATACAGAAACTAAATTCACGCCATTTGAGCTAGTATTTGGAAAACAGTGCAGCTTGCCTAGCAATTTATCTTCTCATATCGATCCATTGTATAATTATTGTGATTATCCATTAGAATTAAGATATAGAATCCAAACTTCACAAAAAGAAGCGAGGGACAATTTATTAAAATGTAAACAACTCAGAAAAATTAAATATGATAACAATATTAATGAAATAACACATAAGCCTAATGATAAGTTATTGATAAAAAATGAGAATAGGAGTAAATTGACCAGCATATTTTCTGGTCCATATGTTGTTTTAAGAGATTTAAGCCCGAATGTAGAAATTATAGACAATGGTAAAATTAAACTTATTCATAAAAATAGAACAAAATTGTATAATGAATAAAAAAAAAAAAAAAAAAAAAAATTTATGTAAAAAAAAAAAAAAAAAAAAATGTTCTTATCATTTTTTTTTTTCCTAATGGAAGGAGATGTAGTGTAGGTATAACTTTAGGTATAAACAAATAAGTTTCATATTACGATATCATGTAACTGGGTGTCAAATTAAATATCAAAATATAGACGGCATCCTTTGTAATAAGAGCTTCGGCACTCCCTTTGTAACCCGATACCTATAGGTACCTATCTGTGTAACACGTGTAACCATTAGTATATAAGAGATGTTTAAACTATTAAAAAAGTTCAGTATTTAACCAACATTCGTGCTTTTATTTACGCTCCCCCGCGCCCTCTATCACAAAACGCCCTGCCCAATATGCACAGGCGAAAAACATCCATTGTTTAGGTGTGAGCAATTTAAAAATATGAGTACACCGCAAATTCGTTTCGATTTTATTAAGTCAAAGCGTGCCTGTATTAACTGCTTAAGCCTAACCCACACATTGAATAAATGTAAGTCGCGTTCGACATGCAAGTTTTGTAAAAAACAGCACCATTCATTGTTGCATTTCTCTGAGAATAATAAGCCGGACTCAGCTCCAGGCGACAGCAAACCGGTTTGTTATCTCGCAGACGCCACGCAGTCTGCGCGCACCCAGCCCTCGCCGCCAGTAGAAAATACAACTTCTGTGACATTAAACACAGGAATGCGAAATTCTAATTATGTTTTATTGTCTACGGCTCAAGTGTATGCGACTCACAACAATGGTCATGATAAAATTGTGGTCAGGTGTTTGATAGATAGTGCGTCTCAGAATAATTTAATAACTTTGAATTGTTGTAAGCGTTTGAACTTACCTATAGTTAAGCTACATAACTCCTCGTTACAGGGTGTTGAATGTCCACGCAGTCAGTGCATGGCTATATACATATAAAAATAGAATCGCGCGTTAATCCCGAAGATAAATATTATATTCATGCGTTAGTGGTAGATTGCATTACAGGTAAGCTACCCGCGAATTATATTGAATTAAATGACGACATGTCGTATATAAATAAATTACCACTAGCCGATTTAACTTGGAATGTGCCGGGAAATATTGACATTATTCTCGGCGCGCAACTTTTTCCATATATTTATTTAGGTAATATGATTGAGTCGGGCGGTCGCGCGCCTCCAGCTGTCTTGACTAGCTTCGGGTATGTACTGATGGGTGGTGCGGCAGGTCATTGTGACTCGTTTTCTCAATCTTCCTCGTTTACCGCGCTGACTAATACTGACATTGAGTCGGGTTTACAGAAGTTCTTTGAATTTGAGGAAGTACCATTTTCACGGCTTATTAGTCCATCCGAAAAAGAGTGCGAAGACATTTTTTGTTCTTCCGTCACGTTTAAGGACAGTAGGTATTTTGTTGACCTACCTTTTTCGCGGAACCCCTCTGAGTTGGGCAATTCTCGCGCAGTCGCCCACCGCCGCCTGTTGGCCCTCGAGCGTAAATTTGCGCACGTGCCAACCCTACGCGAAAATTATAATAAAACCATCACCGACTATATATCTCAGGGTTATTTATCGGAAGTACCTGATTCTGAATTAACAGAACAGGGCTATTACATACCGCACCACGCGGTCATTAGGCCAGACAAAGATAGTATTCGTGTGGTTTTGGACGCCAGCGCTAAGACGCACTCAGGGTTGTCACTCAATGACATTTTACATGTCGGACCGAATTTACAGGCCGACTTATTTTTTGTTATTACTTGATTTTCGTACGTTTCCCATAGCTATGACCGCAGATATTAAACAGATGTTTTTAAGAATCGGTGTTAATCCGCATCACCGCGAATACTTGCGAATTTTATTCCGCTTCAATAAGAATGAGCCTATTCGCACCTTTAATTTCAACCGCGTGCCTTTTGGGTTGGCGTCTAGCCCTTACTTAGCCATGCGCACACTACGCCATCTGGCGTGTGAGCATAGCGACCGCTTTCCGGACGCATCCAAATTGGTAGAAACCCAGTTTTATATGGATGATTATGTTTATTCTGTTCCTGATGAACAAACCGCTATAAAGTTGTCACACAACTTAATTGATTTATTTAAATTAGGTTCCTTCGACCTTGTCAAATGGGCCAGCAATTCACCCGCTTTGTTAGAGACCCTCCCTGCGTCTCACCGCTTATCAGTTAATTTTTCTAGTATGGATAACAATATTCACAATTTTAAAATCCTTGGTTTAACCTGGGAGCCCGCTGAAGATACTTTTTCTTTGACAACCAGCCCAGTGGACAGTAAATGTACAAAACGTACCATTTTATCATTAATTGCTCGCTTATTCGACGTACTTGGCCTTGTAGCACCGGTCGTTTTGTACGCTAAAATACTTATTAAAGAACTTTGGTTAGCCAAGATAGATTGGGATGATGTCCCTCAGCCAATCATAGACCGCTTCACTGCTTTAGCACGGGATTTTCCCACACTATCTGCTCTTAAAATTCCACGTCATGTTGGAGTTTTTGCAGAATCTGTCGTAAACATTGTGGCCTTTTGTGATGCTAGCTTTAGTGGTTATGGTTGCTGTGTATATTTACACATTTCTGATACTCAAGGTAATATAACGGTCCGCCTTCTTTGTGCGAAATCCAAGGTTTCCCCCGCTAAAGTAACAACACTAGCTCGATTAGAACTCGTTGCTGCTTTGTTGCTGTCTAAGCTTGTTAAGGTTGTCAGAGAGAAGCTTTCTGCCCGCATTCCGATTGCCGGTACCTATGCGTTTTCGGATTCCACTATTGCGCTCTCGTGGATCCATTCTGCCCCTCATAGGTGGTCTATATTTGTTAGCAACCGTATTGCAAAAATTCAGGAAAATTTACCTGCCGCTTGTTTTAATCACGTATCAGGGAAAGAGAATCCTAGCGATTGTCTTTCACGTGGCATGCTGCCTTCAGAGTTAATTGTACATTCCTTATATTATAACGGCCCGTCCTGGCTTCGTCAGCCTGTAAATGAATGGCCATTGAAATTTGTTCCGACAGAATGTGAGACATTACCGGAACTGAAATCTAAAACCTTTGTTGTTGAGGCTTCCCGTGCGGAACCACATATTATGGATACCTTAGTCAGCCGCGTGTGTTCATGGAACAAATTATTACACGTATTTCTATATATTCTCAAATTCACAAAAAGATTGAGTGGTCGTAACGCTGTTGAAAATATTCAAACCTCTGAAAATTTCATTATCAGAATCGTTCAAAATATTCATTTTTCTACGGAATTAGATTTAATTAAATCTGGCAAACTTCCATCTAAAAGGTTGCGCAGTTTGTCCATATTTGTTGACGATCACGGAATCTTGTGCATCGGAGGCCGACTTTCCAAATCGGACCTACCCTATGAAGCGAAGCATCCTGCTTTGTTACCTAAACGCGCCCGCATAGTTGATTTAATTATCGATCATTACCATAACACTTATTGCCATACAGGTCCTGGGCTATTAATGTCCATCATAAGGCAGCGATTTTGGATATTGGATGGTAGGACAGTCATTCGCTCGCGTTGTCGCAAATGTAATACTTGCTTTCGTATTAAGCCTACTCACCCGACACCCAGAATGGCTGATCTGCCTGAGTATCGCGTGTGATAGATTAAGTAGACTATAGAAAAATATAATATATATATATATGTATGTATGTTTACATATATTTTTAATGTCAGGAATAAATAACTATGATTTTATGAATATATTTGTACTTTTACTTATTTCTCAAAAATTCATAATGTAGGTAAAGGTAGTTCAAATAAAAGAAACTATAACATCAGACTCAATTGTTTAATTCATAAAATTGAGCCCCAATTTCTTTAGATTTCTAAGCTACATTCTACTAGGACTTCGGAACGACCACTGCTGAGAAGAAATCCCGAAAGAAACTCATTAAAACAGTATTGGTCCCTAACATGACATGGGCTATATTCTTTACCACAGATAGGCCACTAGTATTTCACAGAAATCCCCACAACATAAAACATGAAATATTATTTAAACACAAAGAAATATTCATATGACAAAGTAACAGTATAACAATAGGTATAAATTTCAATTATATCTAGTACTTATCTTTTTGTCTGAACACCACCAGCTCCGAATTCAAAGTCAACCGGAAAATTAACCGTCAATGTTTTATAAACTGGCTACCGCACCACAAAGTATCGATTTTTCAAAATCATCAATACAACTACCTACTATTAACATTTAGTCAAAGTATTATATTATGCAAAACTTAGTAAATTATTAATTTGGTATTTACAAATTAAAAGTAGTTATCAAAGCTTTAATTAAATACATTTATCATTTTTCAATTTGAATCAAACAGGAAGTTATAAAATATCACATCTGTGGCGCCATGACGCCTTCCGATAATAATAGCAACCAACACTAGTTATAATTAACCAAAATCAGAGGATTTATATAAAAATAAACTAAAAGTTACCAAAAATATTACAGTTAAATTTTAAATATCTAACACGGCCATACTGACACATACTTCGTCCCGAAGTATACTTAATTATCAATCTATTGTGTTTCTCAAATACAAAACAAATTAATAACAATTTTATATATCAACTGACTGAACACTGTTGCCATTACTTTGTTTAAACATGTACAATTTACACAAATCTCATTTTATATCACAACAAAACAAAATAATTGTAATCTATAGATCAAGTGAAGGCACAATTGTCATTACTTTATCATAACATGTACAATTTACACATATCTCATTTTATATCACAACAATACAAAATAATTGTTATCTTATATACCAAATGAAGGAACACTATTTCCATTACTTTATCATAACATGTGCAATTTACACATCTCATTTTATATTACAACTAAACAAAATAATTGTAATCTTATATACTGAGTAAAGGAACACTATTACCATTACTTTGTCATAACATATACAATTTACACATATCTCATTTCATATCAAAAATCTCATTTTAAATCACAACAAAACAAAACAATTATAATTTTATATTCCAATTGATGCAACACTGTAAATTGCCATTACTTTGTTAAAACATGTACAATTTACACACATCTCATTTTATATCACAACAAAACAAAATAATTAGAATTTTAAATTCCAAGTGATAGAACACTATTGCCATTACTTTGCTATAACATGTACAATTTAGACACATCTCATTTTGTATCACAAATCTCATTTTACATTAAATACCACGCCATACGGCCCTCATTACCTCGCTTTAACAGTCGGGAGGTAGCAAGTTCTTTTAAATAGTACGCCATACGGCCTTCACTACCTCGCTTTACAGTCGGGAGATAGTAAGTTTTCTTTAAATACTACGCCACTACCTCACTTTAACAGTCGGGAGGCGGCATCATCATCTCCATAATCACTTTGCCCCCAGGCCCTCACTTCCTCGCTTTAATAGTCGGGAGGATAGTAGGTTTTCTTAAATACTACGCCACTACCTCGCTTTAACAGTCGGGAGGCAGCAGCATCATCTCCTTAATTACTTTGCCCCCAGGCACTTACTACCTCGATTTAACAGTCGAGAGGTTAGCAAATTTTCTTAAATATTCATATTTATTACACAACCACTAGATATTTACTTCAACCCAAATTTACGATTCTTGTTTCATTCTAAGATAGATTACCACGAAACTAATGTATTCACTTCATTTTAAATTAGCAAAGTTAAATTCGAGCATTTCACAGAAAAAATAGGAGAAAACAAATAACACTGTAATAAAATGACATTAACATCATTACTATTAACATCGTTTCTCCTCCCTTTTTTTTTAACTTGACAAAAGGACAAAAATTTTGGCAAGTTACATATGTTTCTAAACATCATAAAGTGAAATGAACTAAAATTCGCATTTTGGGTTAAAAAATTCTTAGGTACTACAAATCTCATCAATATCTGTAGATAATGATGAACTGGATGAACTGTACTTCACTTAGCCAACGCCTCAATTATGGTTTACATAAACGGTGATTCCAATTTCAAAATTGAGTATGAGTTGTATCGTCAGAATTCATTCAATCTATTTTTAAATTTATTTGCCACTGTAATCGTCGACTAATTGTTATCGATCTACCCTAACATTTTTTTTTTTTTTACTGACTCGGATGTTTCTACCTCTTGAATGCTCGGGTAGATCAGTATATCTGCATTACAGCTTATAAGTAAACAAATGGGAGTGAAGCCAGTCTATTCTTAAAAAGTGTTACGAGTATTATATGATGCAACAAGACTTTTCACAAACCGCTCGGCCAATCTGACGACCTATTACAAGTTGGATTTTAAATTTTATGATAGTAGCGTAATTAAGGCGTTAACTTCAGCTTTAAATATCGAACAGATCAAAATGGCTACATTACTTATGTATGAAGGTACTAGTTTACAATTAAGTGAAAATGAACATTGAGAGGAAATATGCCCAGTGGGCAATATTGTGCAGCTTGCTCAAGTACAAAATTAACATTGTTTTTCTTAAAGAAAAATTACTACCTTCATTTATCAAAATTTCCACAATCTTCTTCAAACGGTCTTCAGACCTCCTACCAAGTTATTACAAAGCCCTGGAGGGCCTTACCACCTCTGGCATCTGCGGCGGTCTGGATGCTGCTCCATTTCAGCCCGTTCGCGAGGACGTCGATGCTATCGCACCGAATCCTAACTCCGCAGTCGCTGTCCTTGCCACTGGGCAGTGGTGATGGTGACAGCATCTTGGTTTCCATCCTGAAAATAGATCGGTGTTATAATCTGCACAAGATAAATCGAATCCCACTTCTGATGATAGATTAAGTAGACTATAGAAAAATATAATATATATATATATATGTATGTATGTTTACATATATTTTTAATGTCAGGAATAAATAACTATGATTTTATGAATATATTTGTACTTTTACTTATTTCTCAAAAATTCATAATGTAGGTAAAGGTAGTTCAAATAAAAGAAACTATAACATCAGACTCAATTGTTTAATTCATAAAATTGAGCCCCAATTTCTTTAGATTTCTAAGCTACATTCTACTAGGACTTCGGAACGACCACTGCTGAGAAGAAATCCCGAAAGAAACTCATTAAAACAGTATTGGTCCCTAACATGACATGGGCTATATTCTTTACCACAGATAGGCCACTAGTATTTCACAGAAATCCCCACAACATAAAACATGAAATATTATTTAAACACAAAGAAATATTCATATGACAAAGTAACAGTATAACAATAGGTATAAATTTCAATTATATCTAGTACTTATCTTTTTGTCTGAACACCACCAGCTCCGAATTCAAAGTCAACCGGAAAATTAACCGTCAATGTTTTATAAACTGGCTACCGCACCACAAAGTATCGATTTTTCAAAATCATCAATACAACTACCTACTATTAACATTTAGTCAAAGTATTATATTATGCAAAACTTAGTAAATTATTAATTTGGTATTTACAAATTAAAAGTAGTTATCAAAGCTTTAATTAAATACATTTATCATTTTTCAATTTGAATCAAACAGGAAGTTATAAAATATCACATCTGTGGCGCCATGACGCCTTCCTATAATAATAGCAACCAACACTAGTTATAATTAACCAAAATCAGAGGATTTATATAAAAATAAACTAAAAGTTACCAAAAATATTACAGTTAAATTTTAAATATCTAACACGTGCGTGACGCTAAAGCCTTTGTACACACTGGGGTTGATTTAGCGGGTCCTATTGCATACATACCTATGCGTCGCCGAGGCTAACGCTCGCTGAAGGTCTACATTTGCTTGTTCATATGTCTAGTCACTAAGGCTATTCATATAGAATTAGTTTCGGATCTCACATCCGAAGCTTTTCTTGCAGCTTTAAAGAGATTTATGTCCCGCCGTGGTCCAGTGTCTGTCATGTACTCGGACAACGGGACCAATTTCGTTGGTGCTAAGGCCCGGCTGAACGAAATCTACTCTTTTTTATTAAACTCGCGCATTCAGACCGACATTAAAGAAGAACTTCTGAAATGTCGAATTGAGTGGAAGACGTTACCGCCCCGAGCTCCGCACTTCGGAGGAATTTGGGAGTCCAACATCAAAAGTATCAAAGCGCACTTGTACCGAGTGATAGGAAAGCAGCTTCTCACTTATGAGGAGCTCTTAACTGTCCTCGTACATATAGAATGTCTTTTGAACTCACGGCCTCTTAGTGTTTTATCATCTGATCCGCATCCTGACGTTCTCACGCCGGCTCATTTTTTAATGTCCAGTCCCATTACTTATTTACCTTCTTCTGAATTGACAGAGGAAAGTATGAATTTGACAAAGCGTAAAAAACTTTTGGATCAACTCGTGTTATCATATTGGAAAAAATGGCGTATTGAATACCTGCATACGCTGCAAGTCCGTCAGAAATGGTGCACTCACGATCGTCCCATAGAGATAGGCACTGTCGTTCTCTTGGGTCAAGATAACGTACCGCCCTTGACTTGGCCATTAGGTGTCATAAAGGAGGTGTTTCCTGGATCGGATGGTATAATTCGCGTGGCCTTAGTCAAGACTGTGTCAGGCACATATAAGCGTCCTGTCACAAAGTAGTATCCTTTGCCTACCCAATAATCAAACCGCAACTTAATCAAACCGCAATTTAATCAAACCGCAATTTAATTAAACCGCTTATTTAATCATAATTTCTACCGTAGATATCGATTCGCTGATATTCTCAGACCGCTATTACCTCTAATCTATCCTCCTAGCTTAATCTATCTTATCTTATCTAATCTATCCACCTAGCTTCTTGTCTATATTTTAATTTGAAAGCTCTGGACCTTTCAAGGCGGGGAGCTATGTTGAGGCCTTCAGCCTCCAATTTTTTTATAATTTCCTTTTTTTTTCTCTCCAATTCGGTGACAAGGCACCTTGATATCGCTGTCCCTTTTAGCGGGCAAATGAGGGAGCGAGATGGAGTCTACTTGCCCTTCCCGGAAGCATCGCCTGTGATCACAATCAGTCTCGTATCATCTGTCATTGAGATAGTGCGTGTCTCCGCGTCCCAGTGCCGTGCGCGCGCGCCGATAAGAGATTCACGCAGATCGTTCCAGAACATTCCGAAGAAACTACTTGTGTTCAGAAGAAATCTGGTGATCACCAAAGAGAAGCCTTCAACACGCGAGCAAGGTAAGCGATTATCGAGCCCCCTGTCGAGTTGCCGAATTGTTGAAATTTTCTCTTCATATATACACATATAGGCCGTTTAACCGAAGTCTCATCCGAGCCTTAGGTATATCTATAGGTCCTACATACCGCACAAAAGGAGTCAACCTATTTACACGGTTGCCACTCCAGTAGGTACCTACTATTACCTACACGGGTAAAAAGGATTTTTCAAAATGAGACAGAGCATTTTCTCAAATTATTTCGTAATTCTAAAAATATATTTTCTTAAAACAATAGTATGTCTTTGTTATGAAAATACTACTTCTCTCTTTTTGAGAAGATTTTATTCTTGAATGTTTTGTTATTACAAGAGAAATATGTTCATCTTGAGATTTATTTTTACTCCAAATAATAAACTGAACTACTCTTGAATTGAGAAATTAATTTATCTCAAATCAATAAAACGTATCTTTTATTAAGATTCAAGACTTCTCAAATAATGATTTTCTACAATTAAGAATTTATTTATTATTTCCAAGTAAAATTATCCACTAACTTTGAGAAAATCATGTTCTGAATTTAAATTGCGTTTTGTTTTAGGTCAAGATTAAAAATATTATTGTGTAGTAAGAATTTTCTTGAGTCAAAATATTCAACACTTAATGTTTAGACATTCTAATTTTGTCTTAAAAATAATATCTAACTTAATTGGTGATATTGTTTACTGACATTAAAAAATCTAAATCATTATACTAAGAAATATCTTTTTGAAAATAAGTAAATTCCTTTTTTGGATTCAGAGACTTTACTTAAAACAAAGACAACGTTAGCGTTAGAAATCGACAAAATCATTGTTAAATCAACACGCATTATTTTTACTTCGAATAAATTATTTTGCTTTGAGTTAAAAACCCATAAACTCAAGAGTATTTTTTGTCATTTTGTCTGCAAGTTGGCAGCATTGTCTTACGCGTCGGTTCAGATTGTTGCATCATTTTTTTACTAAAAAAAAGTCGATCAGTTTGATGCAGAGCGTGCGGAGCGGTCGAGACGTTTTGCAAAATATTTTTGTATTACCGGTACATAATAGCTACATATTTTAAGCAGTGGATGAGTGGGGTAGAGATGGATTGGCCTTTACCACTAAGTCAAGTGCTGACTGCTTGGAAAGTTCCCCAAGAAGTTATTAACAATTTTCTCGGTAAGTTCCTAACCTTTGTATATTTCATATTTAAATGATAAATTAAGGATGCTAACAGTTTTGCCCTGTACATTTTATTCTATTTTATTTGGCAGAAAATGGTCTGAATCTTGAACATCTAGTTAAACTGACGCCGGAAACTCTTAAAGAAATATGCCCAAACATAGCCACTCGGATTCTCCTGCAGGATAAAATAACCGAGCTGATTACTGCACAGGCAAGAATTATTAGTACCTACTACTACTATATTATATATATATATATAACCTAGAACTTATCCTTCCAACATTATCTAGCAGGGTAATTTTCCTGTAAGGTTAAAATCGTGCCCTGTTTATTATGTATTTTAACTGTATCTTGCTAAAAAAGGTTTATTTATAACTAGCCTTTGTCCGCGACTTCGCCCGCGTGAAATTTCCACGGGAATAGTGTTTTTTTCCGAGATGAAAGGTAGCCTATGTCTTTTTCAGTACTTCTAACTATGTATGCGAAATTTCAGGAAGATTGGTTCAGTAAATAAAGCATGAAGAGGTAACAAACAAATAAATAAACAAACCCACTTTCACATATATAATATAAGTTATGATTTCTATTATAAATTTCCATTTCCAGGCGCAAACCGAGCCAACTCCCCCCAGTGAATGTACGAGTAATAGCACTCGGAGTAATAGCACTCCGTATCTAATTACTCTTGATGACATAGATGTATCAAACCTAGTTCCATCACCACTGCCAGACAGAAAAACCTTCCCACAATTTGATTTACAAACCTTACTTCAAACATCTGCAGGCGGGAACAGTATTTTGAAATATTATGAAACATACGGACTCCTCGATAATAGTAAAAGAAATCAGTTAACCGATATAATAATAAAACATATATATACATACATTGTTAATTGGTAAGTAAATAAAGAAAACCTAATGAATTTTGCATTGAATTTTGTTAAGGCACTGGCTGTATAGCACTAAAATAATATGTTGTTTCTGATTTCAGCCGAATAACTTACGATGAATATAATGTGATTGCAGCAAAAATAATAACATTGTTTCCAAAAGAGTCGATAGGCACCTATTTTACAAAGCCTATAAAGAAAATCTGTTCTGTGAATGGACGTTCTACAGTTGCACGAGGAAAATTAGTGGACAAAGTCCGAAACCTCCTTTATAAATACAAGGATCGCAAAAGAGAATCAAGCGACTGTGAGAACGCATCACCACTTTCAAAGAAACCACACATTGAGGATTTACAGAGTAAGTTATTTTCCAAACTTTTAAAATTGTTTTTAAGTTATATTCTATCCTACTATTGAACATACTTACCTATTAATCTATTTTTTTTTAAGATTTACATTCCAGAGATATACTATGGCTAAACAACAATACTGAACCTTGGGAGGAAGTGATGACAAAATGGAAGGCAACATTTAGTCTACGAAATGAAGGAGAACATAAAAGTGTCCATGAGTTTTTACAAGAATGGAAAATTTTAGCTGACCCTAGAAGTGATATATTGGTGAGGGAATCTCTATAGGATTGAAGACAATATTTTTGATTTTTGTGGTTTAATTATAACATATATTTATTTTACAGATAAACACTGATTTTGACTTGATGTATCCAGAAAAAGGATTAAACTTTTATTTAAACTGGAGTACATTTTATGAAAAATTAATAAAGCTGAAACCAACACGAGATGAAGGAGTTTCCAACCTTATGCAATCACTGGAAGATATGGACGACGACTGTAAGTACTCAATTGATTTCATTTAGTCTAATTATCTTGACAAAATGTAATGATTAGGATATTATAAAATACTAGCTTTTGCCCGCGGCTTCGCCCTCGTGAATTTCCGACGGTAACAGTGCTTTTTCCCGGGATGGAAGGTACCCCATTGTCCTTCTCCATACTTCTATGTGTATGCAAAATTTCAAGAAGATTGGATCAGTTAAAGCGTAAAGAGGTAACAAAAAAAAACTCACTTTTGCATTTATAATATTAGTTGGGATTTTATTTATTCATTGCACAAGTTACATAGTACCCTACCCATATACCTACCTAATTAGGTTGAACATGAATTTGCCCTGTGCCCTGTCCCAGGTTACCCTGGGACAGGGCACAGGGCAAATTAAAACAATTAATTAGTTTTTTAAATTTGTTTTAGTGAAACTTCCTACTCAGCTAAAAATTCTAGCACATCTGGTGCCGCCTAAGGGAAGGCTATCAAAAAAAATTAAGTTCACGACACAAGAAGCCATTGAGTCGTTATATATCTGTGTCCCGGTAAGTATTTAATACTGTCTTAAACTACATAAGGTTACAGTTGGGGGTAGAGAAACCTGAACACCTTCGTATGCACTTTAGGAGCAGATAGGGTCAGTTTTCTCTACCCCTGACTGTACATCTCACTGTTGGCCATGAATCTCTTCCTAAATCAGGAGACGCTTGAGTTATTTACCACACCAGCCCATACAGTCATAAGTAGATTTATGACTGTGTATGTGTTAAGGCTATAGTGGTTAACTTGATGATTTTTTAACATTTAAAAGTTGTCTGACATTTTAATACTTACTGTATTTGTAAAATTCAGTCTCCATATTTTCATACGGTTGTAGGCATTGTAGTACAAAATTCATAATCATTTTGACATATAATACATATTGTATCTCTTTTTCAAGGCTATACGTTATGCTTGTTATTAATTTTCAGAATGTTGGCGATATAGACAAAGTTATTAAAGAGCAGAAACAAAAGGCCTCAAGCAAAAAGCTGTCCGTTCAACCTTATATTATACTGCAGGGATCTTTGCACGCATGTGGATCACCCTTACTGATAGTTGACGATGTAAGATATCAGTTTCAAAGCATCAACAAAGCTTTTGATACACTCTTCAAACTTTATCATACTTTCAATGCAAGGTATCCGAGGGCAGGTGATCATTTGTATCTAATAATTCAAAGAAGTGTATATAAAATACAAACGAAGTATGACAACGTTGTATCGTATATTAATGATGTTTTGGATATTTAATTTAAATGCAAACCCAGTGTACCCTTAGTAGTAAACAAAAGTTTACCCTTTATGCATTCGGTGAAAGGATTTATTCCATCCAATTCCACGAACAAATACCACTGGTATTCTTTGAATTTTTGATTATTTTCTAATCTAATACCAAAACAAGTTCAAAGGTACAGTCAGTGAAAATGCTTTTTAAGTGATTACAACATTTTTATTTGCAAAAAAAATCTGTTAGATCAAAATAAGCAATTTGATGACTGAACTAACTGCACCAAATTCAAGTTTTGGTATTCGTTTGGAAATATAATTAAATAATTTAAAGAGTAGTAGTGGTTCAGAATAGAAAAAAATAAAAATTCAAAGCAATACCAGTGGTACTCGATTCGTTCGTGGTATTAGATTGGAATAAATAAATGAAAGCAGTAAGTTTGATTACTAATTGTTTCTTTATGACCTTATTTAAAGTTTATATCCCAAGAAAGTGACGTGTTTTCGAAATGGATTTGAATTGTTATTATTGCCATATAAGACTCCGTGATTTTAAACAATACATTTTTCATTTAGAAACCATACATAAGGTAGACAACTATTTTGTTTGCCCTTTTCAAAATTGTAAAAGAACATATGATAAAAAAAGTCGGTTCAAAAACCATTTAACTATGTGCTATAATAATTCAAGTCGTAGTATGGAAAACATTTCTTGCACCAATCATATTAATCCGAGAACCAGTCCAGTAGATAAAAGCTCATCCCAAAATACCAATGATATTAATCAAACTTGTGACACTTCCGCTTTAAATGATAAAAACTGTGAAAGTGAATCCTTTATAGAATCTGTAAAATCATACATAAATCTGTTTGTGTGCAATTTATATGATTTTGTTGGTTTACCAAGATCTTTAATACAAACTTTGATAGAATTAGTTAAAAACTTGATCGGCAATATTGCTTCAAATATTCATAAAACTATTAGAAACGAACTTATATCTGTAAATGAAAGAATAACTTCTGTACAAGAAATGGTTTTAGCATTACAAGATATATTTAAAGACTATGATACAGAATATAAACGTATGAAACAATTAGTTGACAAAAAGTATTATGTGGGCCCAGTAGCAGTTAAGATTGGAACTACCAAAGAAAGAAAAAGAGAAAATAAAGGTATAATTATGGTACTAAAAGATAGAAAACTGTATATGTCACCGCTGCGTAAAACTTTAAAACAATTTTTAGACATACCTGGAGTACTTCCTGATATTTTAAATTATCAACAAATGCTTCTTGACGAGAGTATTGAAAGTGGGGGTAATGTGATCCGAAATTTGATTCAAGGATCATTGTGGAAGGATATTACGGTTAATATAGAAAAAGATATTATTGTTATCCCTTTGATTTTATATTTCGATGACTTTGAAAGTGGAAATGCCCTTGGAAGTCATGCTGGTGAATATAAGTTGGGTGCAGTTTATGTTTCTATTGGAACTATTCCACCAGAAAAATCAAGTAGGTTGGAAAATATTTTTGTGACTCAAATATTTTACTCGAACGATAGAGTCTCTTTTGGTAATAGTGCAATTTTTGACAAAATAATTGAAGAACTTAAGTATTTAGAAGAAGTTGGCATTGAAGTTGTATTGTGCAAAAAAAACGTAACAGTAAAATTTATTCTAGTTACTTTATCTGGAGATAACTTAGGACTCCACGCGATTTTAGGATGTTTCGAAAGTTTCATGGCAAAAAATTTTTGTAGGTTTTGTTTGACTACCAAAACAGAATCTGAAACACAATTGTGTGAACTGAACAATCTACGAAAGCCTGCTGATTATGACATACATCTTGAAAATCGTGTTGGAATTAAAGAAAGGTGCGTTTGGAATAGTTTGGCAAATTTTCATGTTTACAATAACCTAACATGTGACTTGATGCACGATCTCATTGAAGGTGTACATAGGTATGGAATGGCCCTTGTCATTCAGAGTCTTATAGATAAAGAATATTTCACCCTAGAACGTTTGAATTCAAGAATTAAATTTTTTAAATTCAATACTACTGAAAAAAATACACCACCGCCAATAAATAATCAACACTTGTTGAATAAAAGCCTCACTATGTCAGCTTCTGAAATGTTATGCCTAACAAGAAATTTTGTTTTTATAGTCGGAGATTTAGTTGATGATAATGACCCCGTTTGGAACTATTATTTAATACTGCTTGAACTAACAAATATTCTCACGTCACATGCATTTAATTCAGAACTAATAGATTACTTAAAGTACATAATTGAAGAACATCACCAGCAGTACCTTAATTTATTTCCAAGTAAATTAAAACCAAAGCATCACTTTCTCATTCATTATCCTACAATAATAAAAAAGATAGGTCCTCCTATACTTATTAGTGCTTTTAAATTCGAAGCGAAACACAAAGAGTTAAAAAAGGTTTGCCAGTCAATAACGTCGCGTAAAGATCTTCCTCTATCTGTTATGAAACGTTGCCAACTAAAACAAAGTTTTCGATACGCAACTGATAAAGGCTTAAAGGATAACCTTTTGTATGGTAAATTTGAATTTGATGACGATACTCCTAATGGAAACAATTGCATTTATGTTGATTGGTGTGAATTAAATGGCATTAAATATAATGTAAATAATGTTGTACTACAAGATGTTAGGGATGATATTCCCAAATATTATATGATACAAAAAATCATTCTGAATCAGTGTACTGACGACATATTATTTGAATGTTTGTTTTTAGATATCGTTGGTTATAGTGCTCATTTTAGAGCATATAAAGTCAAACAAACAACGCGTAGTTGTACTATTGCGTATGGAGATTTGTACACGAATTTAATTTCTGTAATCTATAAAGTTAATTTAGATTTATATGTTAAAGTTGATTTTTAATGTTAATTTTATTTTATAGTAATATTATGTGATATTAAAAGAACTGAATACGTTTTAAGAGTTATTGTATTACAATTCTTTGTGTGACAAGAGCAAGGCTCTTTAATTTAAAGAAGAATAAGTATATAAAGTGAATTTAGATTTATTTTGATGTTAATTTCATATCATAATATTATTATGTGGTGATAAAAGAACTGAATAGGTTTAAAAGTTACAGTTAGTATAACAATTTTTTGTGTGACAAGAGCAAGGCTCTTATTTAAAGATGAAGAAGTCTATAAACTGAATTTAGATTTATACGTTAAGGCGGGCCAACTCGTCTTACTTTTCTTACATCGCTAGTACGTGTTTATGACGTTGAAACACATTCTTCCTTGAAACTTTTGAATCGAAAGGTATCTTGTGCACTATATCTTGGTTTATATCGACACAAAGAATATAAATTTAGTTTTAACTTTTAAGTTTTAATTTAAAAAATATTTCTCTAAATTTAGATTTTTTGTGTCGATAAAACCAAGATATAGTGCACAAGATACCTTTCGAAAAATAAAGGAAGAGTATGTTTCAACGCGGTAAACATGTACAAACAATGTAAAAAAGATGGGCTGGCCTCTTAAGGTTGATTTTTTATGTTAATTTTGTTTCATAATATTATTATGTGATGTTAAAAGAACTGAATACGTTTTAAGGTTGTTGTATTACAATTCTTTGTGTGACAAGAGCAATGCTCTTTAATTCAAAGAAGAAGAAGTCTATTAAGTGAATTTAGATTTATATGTTAAGGCGTGCCAAGCTGTCTTACTTTTCTTACGTCGCTAGTACGTGTTTATGACGTTGAAACACATTCTTCCTTGAAACTTTTGAATCGAAAGGTATTTTGTGCACTATATCTTGGTTTATATCGACACAATGAATCTTAACTTAGTTTTAACTTGTACAAAGTGATATTTCTCTAAAGTTAGATTTTTTATGTCGATAAAACCAAGATATAGTGCACAAGATATCTTTCGATTCAAAAGTAAAGGAAGAGTGTGTTTCGACGCAGTAAACATGTACAAGCAATGTAAGAAAGATGGGCTGGCCCCTCTTAAGGTTGATTATTGATGTTAATTTTGTTTCATAATACATATTATTATGTGATGTTAAAAGAACTGAATACGTTTTAAGAGTTACTGTATTACAATTCTTTGTGTGACAAGAGCTAGGCTCTTTTATTTAAAGAAGAATAAGTATATAAAGTGAATTTAGATTTACTTTGATGTTAATTTTATATCATAATATTATTATGTGGTGTTAAAAGAACTGAATAGGTTTAAAAGTTACAGTTAGTATTACAATTTTTTGTGTGACAAGAGCAAGGCTCTTTTATTTAACGATGAAAAAGTCTATAAACTGAATTTAGATTTATATGTAAAGGCGAGCCAACCCGTCTTACTTTTCTTACATCGCTAGTACGTGTTTATGAATTATGACGTTGAAACATCTTCTTTCTTGAAACTTTTAAATCGAAAGGTATCTTGTGCACTATATCTTGGTTTATATCGACACAAAGAATCTAAATTTTGTTTAAACTTTTAAGTTTTAATTTAAAAAATATATCTCTTTTTTTAGATTTTTTGTGTCGATAAAACCAAGATATAGTGCACAAGATACCTTTCGAAAAATAAAGGAAGAGTGTGTTTCAACGCGGTAAACATGTACAAACAATGTAAGAAAGATGGGCTGGCCCCTCTAAAGGTTGATTTTTGATGTTAATTTTGTTTCATAATACATATTATTATGTGATGTAACTGTACTTACTGTACTTACAAGGTTTAAGAAATATGAAAATATACGAATTACAAAATTTTATTTGTCATTGTATCTTTTTATTTAAGTCGTTTTGTGTTTAGCAGATTCATATTATACGAGTTAAGGCTATGTCAAACAGCGGGCTCGTCGGTAGCGCGACGTCGCTTGACGCGACGCGAGGCTGGCCAGCTGTGTACTATGAAAATACACGTGAGTTGTCACACAGAACGACGGCGCGACGTTGGCTGTGTGACGACTCACGAATATTTTCATAGTATACAGCCGGCCTGCCTCGCGTCGCGCCGAGCGACGTCGCGCTACCGTCGAGCCAGCTGTTTGACATAGCCTTTACCTCTCAACAGAAAGTAACTGAATTCTTGTTTCAAACATATGAAACGACTTGAATCAAGTACCCTATCCTTTAATTTAATATATTAAAATCTTATTTTAAAATTACAGTTTTATTAACATTAGATTAAAAAATCTTGAATTAAGATATTACCGTATAGGTATAATAAAACAGACAATATCAAGTTAAGAAATTATAATTCAAATTAAAAATAAAAGTATCTTAAAGTTAGAGCCTTACCTTTTGAAATTAAGATAAATACATCTTCATTGAATAAATGAGATTCTTCCCTTTGTCATTGCATATTTTCAACTTAACTCATTAATTAGTCCTATCAATAAAACATTATCTTGAAACAAGAATAATATATTTCACTCTAAGTAAAGTTAATCTCTATGGAAAGAACAAAACCGTTCACTAAAAAAACAGATAGCATCAAGTTAAGAAACTATGATTCAAAATGAAAAATATACTATCTAAAACTTAGAGCCTCAACTATTGAATCGACAAACAATAAACCTTCATTGAATAAATGAGATTCTTCCGTTTATCATTGCATATTTTCAACCTAACTCATTATTAATTTCTACCAATAAAACATTTTCTTAAAACAAGAATCATATATTTTACTGTAAAAAAAGTTAATCTGTATGGAAAGAATAAAACCTTTCATTTGAAGACTAACTTTTCTTGCCTATCAAATAACTATTATTCTTAAGTTAATTTATTCGTTTACTTCATGTAATATTTTTTGTCTTGTTACAACTAAACAATTTCAAGAAATTTTATTACTAATAAGAAGTAAATATTCTCTAACGTCTATAGGGAGAGGACAGTTTTCTTGGAGTTAATAAATTTGCTTTGATGCAAAGTAATTTTTCTATTTCTGAGTAATCTGTTTTTACCGTGTAACTATTAATCTAGATAGGTATGTACCTACTATACAGATTTCTTGATTTTATTATCTAGAACACGCCGTTTGACGAATGAAGTTTTGTCAAGGCGG